>CACVBS010000038.1:633971-657478 GCA_902728275.1 Cyclocybe aegerita | reverse complement strand
CTCTGGGCGAGTGGCCAGCCGAGGCGTGGGTCGTGCCACCCCCATCCCCATTTTTTTTTCTGGTTGCGGTCTGGATCTAAGTACGTTCGATTGGACACCCTGACTGACTACGGTTTACTTTACAGAGACGAGAGAGCACGACGAACGTCTATCCCTACGCGCCGAACACTTTGACCACCTCGGGTCGGTCGCCTGGTGCGGCTCTGACCACCTTACGGCTGAACACGACCGCGAACAATGCGGATGCCAGCAACTCGAATGTGGTGAATAGAAATGCGAACGCGAGTAACACAGGCTCGGGGTCGAGCAAGCGCAAGCGACCACAGGCAGCGTCGGCATCTGCTGCCTTCACTATTACGCCGTCCAGCTCGCGGAGCAGCAAGGGCAGCACGAGCCCTGAAGAGGAAGAGGAAGAGGACGCGTCGATGACGATTGACGGAGGGCACGACTATGAACAACAGCAACAGTACCAAGAGGAGCACGAGCAGCACGAGCCGGTGGAGGCGACGCCGAACCCGAAGCCGCGCAAGCAGGGACGGCTGGCGCGTGTGCCGTCGATGGCGGGGTCGCCGACAAAGGGGTCGTTTGCGAGTGGAGAGATGGTGCGGAGGAGCCCGATGGGGATGGACAAGGCGCGGGCGCAGGGCAGTCCGCGGACACTCGCGGAGCGGGCGGCAGAAAAGAAGGCACCGACGACGCCCACGAAGAACGCGAAGCTCAAGTCGAAGCGCGTGGTGGTGCAGTCGCCGCACGTGAAGAACCCGTCCTGCCTGTCGCTGTCGAGGAGGACCAGCAGGAGGAAGAGGACCCCCTGGGCAGCCTGAAGCTGAAGAACCCGAGCGTCCGACGCGCCGTGCTCAGTTCGCGGGGGTCGCGGAGGAGCGCAACGCCGATTCCGCCGTACGAGCCGCCAACGGACGTGTTCACGCCCCCGCGCGAGGTGTTCATCAGCCCCATCAGTGCACCTCCGCGGTCGAGCAGGAAGTCGACGGCTGCTGCTGCGAGCTCGAAGAAGAAGGGCAAGGGGCTCCGGGTGAACACGCTCATTATGCAGACGCAGGTCAAGCAGGAGATCCCGGACGACATCGACCTCAGCGCGCCGATGCCCCCGGCCAGCCCGACGGACGACCCGCTCCTCCTCAGTGGCCCGCCGGAGCCGGAGCCGGGCGCCGTGCTTGAGCAAGAAGAGGAGGAAGTGGTGGTGCAGCGCAGGAGTGTCGAGGTGCAAGTCCAGATGGAAGCGCCAGACCTCCCGCCGTCCTCGCCGGAACCCCCGCTCGATACCGATGACGCCGAGGCCGTTGACGCGTTCGACTGGCACAGAGAAGCAGCAGACACGTCGATCGACAGCAGCATGATGCTCGACGACCCCGCGGACGCCGAGGTTGAGCCTGTCCGCTTGTTCGACTTCCCACTGGGCGACACGGGCGGGGGCTGGAGCGACTCGGACGACGACGAGGGTGCTGAGAATGTGCCCAAGGGCGGCGCGCTCGAGTCCGAGGGCGAGGGCGAGTATACGGGCCATTGGCGCACGCTCAAGGTCCCAACGAAGCAGGACCCGCCGAGCAGTGCGACGCGTTGTAGGATGGAGGATTGGGGCAGGCCGATTAGCCCGTTCCCGTATCAGAGGGCTATGCCGCTGGTTGGTGAGGAAGAGCAGGAAGAGGAGGAGGTGAGGAGGATGTCCGTCGAGCCGGAGGTCCATGTCCAGCAACACCACGAGGAGGAAGCGAGGGAAGAGGAAGAGGTCCGCCGTATGTCTGTCGAGCCGGAGCCGGAGCCCGAACCCGAACAAGTTCAAGTGCAGCAAGAAGTCCCTGAAATTGTGCAGGTACCAGAGGCGGTCGACGCGTCCCCGGAGGACGACGAGGAGAGCAGCGATGGCGACGACGACCCTGGCCTCGTCAAGATCACCAGTGCGGACCCCCGAGCAGCAGCTCGTGCAGTCGCCATCCTCAAACAGGTAATTTCCTTACCCATCTCATTCTCTACCCGTAGCTGACGCGTTCCCTTTCCTTAAATTTCTCATAAAGCACGACTACGAATGCTGTACCAAACTCGTCAAGCGGCGCCGTGTCTCGCTGGACGACATCGCGCGGGACAACAGGAGGAAGTCGCTCGCTGCCCATGGTGTCTCCAAGACCAAGACCAAGAATGGCGCACAGGCCCGAAGCAGGAGATCGATGGGCGTTATTGGAGAGAGGGTGTATATACCTGGGTCGCCGGTGGTGACGCTGCCGGAGCTTCTGGAGCAGGTCGAGAAGGATGTTGTCGAGAAGGGATATGGGCATGGGCAGCAGGAGGCGCAGGCGCAGGTGTGGAGGGAGAGAAGGGAGAGGGAGGATGGGAGCCAGGTGTTCGAGACGCCAGTTCCTGCCCGGTCGAAGAGTGCTAACGCAAATGCCTTCGACTTCGAGCGGCGCCTCTCGTCCCTCTCTACAACCACAACCTTCCCATCCCTTCTGCCACTGGCAGTCGACAGCGAAGGAGGAGACGGCCCAAGACCATGGACGAAAGACGCCTGGAAGCTCCTCGACGCGTGCTTTACCGACCAGCGGCTCGAGCTCGGCACGGACGGCTCCCTCGCGAATGTGGAAAGTGTGGATGTGGACCATGTAGTACAGCGGTTCGTCGAGATTTGTGGTGGGTGGGAGAAGGTGGGGACGTTTGGGGACGAGTGGGATAGGTGTGTTTTTTCCTTGGTTTCGTGCTTTGTGTGGGTAGGATGGGTGCTGATGATACTGCTTGTGTGTGTGGAATAGGGAAAGTCTGCTGCAGAGGGCAGAGGCGCTCAAGAAGAAACAGCGTGGGGGGAAGGTCGCGCCGCCGACGACGCCTGGGTTGTTTACATCGGTTGCGACGCGGGCTTCTGGGTCGTTTGTCGCTGGGTCGTTTGCGTTTGCGTCGCCGTCAGTGCCGGGGTGGGAGGACCGCGATGGAGGTGCCGGACTTCACGCCGCTGCAGGGGCTGCGTCAGTTGAAGCCTGTAGCTCAGGCTCACCTTCAGGCTCAGGCTCAAGCTCAGGCGCGGGGTTTGGAGGTGTCCAATGCGTCCAACGCCAGGTCGGGTACGAACAACTCGGGCAATACGAGCTTAGGTGCGCTCAACAGGAACCGTGCCCCGCCGCCCCCGCGCCGCTCGCTCCTCGGACCCAGTGGTTCTGGTTCTGGTCCTGGGTCTAGTTCGCGTCCTGTACCGCCGCCTCCTTCCAACGACGGCCCGTTCCAGAACCTTGGACCCGAAGATGATGATGAACAAGATGAAGACAATGGGCCGAGGAGGAGGAAGAGACTGCCGGGCAGTTTGTTGGCCCCGAGATACTCGCATTTGTTGGAGGAGGCGAGGGCGGTTAGTGGTAGGGGGTTAGGTGTGGGTGGGGGGAAGGAGAGGGAGGAGAGGGAGGAGAGGGAGCAGGAGCAGGAAGAGGAGGTGGTGGATGGGGATGGGGATATGTCGCGGAGCTCTATCGAGGGCGAGGGCGACGATACGAGCCAAGACGCTTCCGCCTCCTTCGACGACAGCAACGACGACCAACACCCTGACGAGGAAGACGACGACGAACCTACCCTTCATACTCAACTACGGTCGACGCAGCCCGCCCAACCGCGACCCTCGACGATCAGCACCCGCGTCAAAGGCTTCCTCTTCTCCTACCTCCCCACGCTATCCACATCCACCCTCGCCGCCAAATCCAAGTCCCTCAAGCCCGTCAAACAGCAACGCGGGCTGCCCCTCCCCCCACCCCCGCCCTCCCTCCTCACCAAACCGCGCAAGCCCGTACAGACACCCGCCAAGCCAGCGCCCGCACGGGGCCCTGTACCGAAAGAGCTCGTCAACCTGCACAACGTGCCCTTGCCCCAACCAAAAGTGGGCAAGGGGAGGAGGGACCCGCCGAGGAGGCTGGTGGAGTTGGTGCCGGTGCCGCAGGAGGTGTTGGATAAGACTGTTAATGTGTTGGAGAAGGAGAAGAGGGGGGAGAGGGGGAGGAGGAGCAGTGGGAGTAGTGTGAGGGATTTGATCAAGGGGTTTGAGGAGATGGAGAGGGAGCAGGAGCAGGAGCAGAAGGGGAAGGGGGGTGGAAGGGGCAAGGGGGTGAGTGAGGCAAGGAGAGCGTGGAAGGCTGGGGCACCTGATACAAGGCCGAGGTGGAAGTTTTGAGATTGAGCTGGGGTTTGAATGTTGATCAAATGGATGAGTTCTTGTACTATGAATTGAATGGATGATACTCTGGAAGGTATCTAGTGATATTACTGTTACAATACTTATGTTATGATATGGTATATAACTATGGTTTTATGGATTTAGAATTTGGCTTGCTCATCTTGGCATCACAACAACCATTACTAATAATGGTATGTGGTACTCCTTATTGTCTACAAGTCATGGATGGGCCTTGCTTTGCTTCAGCTGCAAAATATCTTCTTCAAATGTGACTTTCTTTGATACACAGCCATGTCAGCTATAATTCTATATCAAACCCTATGTTTAACCAGTGTGAACCCATAGATCAGGACTGTAATTAAGCAGTCAGGTTTTCTGAGGGCTATAGTGATTTGTTTGGGGGTGGGAGGAGGTAAATAAATGACTAAACAATGTTCCTGGGTGGGGTGGGGGTGAGTATAGTATAAGTTAGTGTAATGTTATTGGACCTCTGAAACCTTTCTTTGTGGGATAAGATTTCTGTCTATGCATCAGGTCATGGCCCCTTGAGTGTGACCAACTATATAAGCATGCACCCATGTGGATGTTAGGCTTGGCATGGCAAATGTGGCCCACTGCCTAATTGAGCAACTGCTTGATGCTACTAGTGGATTGCGGCTTCAAAATTCAATGTTTCTATCTTCAACCACCACTTTTCCCCTACAGAACTGGCTTGTGGAGGTGAGATGTCACCCACTTTTTGACAGCTACAAGATTATTGAGTCTTTGTATGTTTTCCCAATACATAAGAATCCTTGGAATGCAGCTTACACAGAAGTTCTTAGGTATTTCCCTCATGCTTGACAGATGAGAAACACCTCCAACACCTCAGCTTTGAGTCTCAGGACTCATGGATCAAACTACCAGCATTGATTTTTTTCTCTACACATCTAAAGGCTCAAGACTTGGAAGCTTTGGCTAGTGTTCAATCCAGAGAAGAGGAGAGCACTTGGGAGTCAGAGCCACTGGTGAAACTCAAAGAATATGCTATTTTGTCTGCAAATTTTATTTACTTTTGCCTGACCTTCTTCTTACCTCTCAATCACCTAGATTCTTCCAAGTGCAGTGTCCTCTGCTCCTTCCTTCAAAATTGACAATGCAGACTTCTGGGTTCTCACCAACCCTTTCAAACTCTTTCTGCTTCATTATGACACCCTCTATAATGGTCCACCATGGACAAAAATAGGGCTTACCATGCAAATACCACCCCTGCAATGAATATGTTACCCAAAAGTCCCAGATTGTCAATGTTTGTTGACAATCGTCAACTTTTGTTGATGTTCTTTGACTTTTGTCAAAGATTTCCACTGAAATACCCTGATCTTTGACGTTTGGCACAGATCAATACAGTAGGTTTCTTCAACTTTCTGTTACCATTTTCACTGTGAGCCTCTCATTCTTTCTTTGACATCTGGCCAGAATCTTCAAGAATCTTCATCTTTTTCTTCAGGAATGTATCAGACCCCAGGACTTCGTGAGGGGCTTGGCACACTCAACTCATGTGCTGGGCCTATGCTGGCTGCTCTGCTTGCATGCTGACTAACAGTTGGGCCATGGCACACTGACTAAGTCATTGCTCCCACCCTTCTCATCACTGTTGTGGACAGCAAGCTTGCTGTTCACACCATTTCTGGTCCATTTCCCTCCATTTTTTTTGCTAGTATCAATGTATGTAGTTATTAATGAAGTTATGTAACATATATACTGTTGTAAACCCCCATAAGCTGTATAAAATGCAAAAACAATAATATGAATAACAGTCCCTCATCCATACCCAGCTCTAGGCATATTCCCCAGTCCAGGAAGCATCTGGAGTATTTAATATAGACACATGTATGAATGGGAAGGCCACCATCCAAATTATGGGAGTGGCAGAATATACAGTATCATGGTGAGTAATGTACCTCTCCTCCTACCCCTCTTCCACACACCAATAATACAACTATTACTATGGTTAGTAGCTCAATTTAATGGTCCTACAATAGTGCATTTTAAGGGCCCTCTATTCAAGCCATTTGTGTTTTGAAGGGAGAGGGTATGACCCATGACCCCAAACAGTAGATATTTTATTAAAGAACCATACATGCATTTATGGCCAATTTGACTCAGTAGATACTTAATAGTATTATGCTTTAGTGTATATATGTATTTAAATATAGAGTGCCACACATATGGGCAAAGATATGAGGAGGGGGAGGAGGAGCACATGCCTCATCAGTCACCATGTCCTCCTGTCATGAATAATGCATATTGCATGCTCTAGGTAGACTCTACAGGTGTGTAATATGTATACCTTGATATTTTAGTAGTCACAGTTAGAAAATAGACACTTGGATGAGATGGTATTAAAGCAAGGAGGATATCTGTATAAAAAGCATGAAAATTGTCCACTGTCACATAAATACATCAAGTAAAAATAATATATATACTTAGGCATGTACTCATACATTCTAAGAGCCAGCTGAAAAAGAGTTTTCAAAATTAGAGCAAGATTGAGGTGAGATATGGCAAAGAAACTCCCAAAGAAGGGTAGATAGTAAGAGGTTTTGACTTTCCGCCCCATGCATGTGATCCACCAATTCTTATGTAATGCTCAAGCAACCAACTCTGCTCAGCATGTTTTCGGCTCGCTGGCCCATAGTTGCCTTGCTTGGTAGATTGTGGCCTCGAAAAAAAAGGGAAATATGCCACTCACATCGTCTTTCAATCCTCCCTTCCATCATCTCGCTATCCCTGATTTTTATTCCCCTCGCTAGCTTTGAAATATTGCCTCCAAGCTCATGTCTGGTCTGGCACTACCACCTCTATCTTCCTCAATTACCCACCCTCCACCAGTTCCCATTTTGAGCCTGGGATTCATGACACTCCCTCTTGTTTCAATTCCTACTGTTGGAAATTCCATCCCTTGGCTTGCTCTTGCTCCTGTCCCAAACATTGTCACTCCACCACTGAAGTCTTCTCGTGTTGTCAATGTAGGGGGGGGGTCCGAGAACTTCGATCCTGAGGCTGTCAACCTTCCAGACTTCCATTGACACCACCTTCCATTGACACCACTAAGCATGAGGAACCCCCTCAACTTTGCATTCATCGTCATTTTAGTGCAAGGGAACAAATGAGGCCATTGAGGCCATTAAGGCTTGGCTAAGATGCAACTACGACTCGGAGACTCAGAGCTGTCTGCACGTTTGTGTTCAGGTACTTCAGTTGTCTACTACATATTGCTGTAACCAAACACCTTCGAACTTTTCTTCAAATTGACATGCGAAGGAGTGGCTTGGCCTGTAGCCTGTGGCTGACTGGCCATAGATGGCTTGAGTTCGGCTTGCACCTCCGTTTGATTATATAATGTAAAGACATCACGTGCATGGGGCGGAAAGTCACCAACTGATAGTAAGATGCAAATTACAGTCACATGTAGTGACCGAGTTTCTGCCCTTCAAGATTCACTGTCTCATCCATATCTCACCTCAATCTTGCTCTAATTTTGAAACTCTTTTTCAGCTGGCTCTTAGAATGTATGAGTACATGCCTAAGTATATATATTATTTTTACTTGATGTATTTATGTGACAGTGGACAATTTTCATGCTTTTTATACAGATATCCTCCTTGCTTTAATACCATCTCATCCAAGTGTCTATTTTCTAACTGTGACTACTAAAATATCAAGGTATACATATTACACACCTGTAGAGTCTACCTAGAGCATGCAATATGCATTATTCATGACAGGAGGACATGGTGACTGATGAGGCATGTGCTCCTCCTCCCCCTCCTCATATCTTTGCCCATATGTGTGGCACTCTATATTTAAATACATATATATACTAAAGCATAATACTATTAAGTATCTACTGAGTCAAATTGGCCATAAATGCATGTATGGTTCTTTAATAAAATATTATGAGTTCTTACATAAGTAAGACTCGTTCTTTCAACCTGGGATGCAGAGATCATTTTACTTTCCCACATTATAGTCATCCATGCTTTTTTTCCCACAGTAAGTATTACATTGATGGCATAGCTACATTTTCAATAGTTTACTACATTTTTACTGGCTATTGTAGTAATACTCTTCTTGCCTTCTGCAAAATCAAAATCACCAACCTCCCTTGCTCACTGCAGCCCTCTCTCGCCCTTCCAACATAACCTCCAGCACTATCCAACAACAGCCCTGGTGCCCAAATGATCCTGGACTTCACAGTTCAGCACCATTCATGCTTGTTCAGCCACCGCTGCCTGCCCCTCTCGCCCCACAACCATCTGCTTGCCCTCCTCACCCTCTGCCTCTCGCCCCTCCCAACAGGCCTCAAGAACAAAGAATGACAGTGAACCAATGCACCCCTTCTCACCCTTCCCCCCTCACTCTCAACTTCCACCACCACCACCCCCTCTTCTTGCCCCTCCGACACCTGTCACCCATCCAAACAGCCCTCAAGGATGCTGAACAATGCCAAACACAGAGGTTCAGCATTGTTTGTGCTCATTCTGTGCCCCACTCACCTGCCCATCCAGCACTGCCTGCCTCTCACCTTCCACCCCCACCACTTCTCCTTCTCACCCTTCTAATGCCCCTTGCCCACCCAAATGGCCACCCAGGACAATGAACGACACTGAACTTGGACATTCAGCAGTGTTCATGGTCGTTCTGTGCTCCACCCACCTCTTCTCACCCTTCCCCCTCCCTCTCGACTTCCGCCACCACCACCTCCTCCTCTCGCCCCTCCAACGCTCCTCGCCTGCCCCAATGGCCTCCAAAGACAATGAACGATGCCAAACAGGGAGGTTTGGCAGTGTTCGTGCTTGTTCTGTGCCCTGCCCACCTGCCCTACCTGCCTGCCCACCCAGCACCATCCACCTCTTGTCTTCCGCCACTACCCCCCCTCTTCTTGCCCCTCCGATGCCCCTTGCCTATCTAAATAGCTCCTGAAGAGCCCCAATGACAACAAATGATGCCAAACACAGAGGTTCGGCAGCATTTGTGGTCATTCTGTGCTCCACCTGCCTCTTCTCACCCTTTCCCCTCCCTCTCGCCTTCTGCCACCACCACCCCTCTCTTCTTGCCCCTCTGATGCCTCTTGCCCATCCAAACAGCCCCTGAAGAGCCCCGATGACAGCGAATGATGCTGAAGCTCTCATCCTCTAAAAAAGTTCACTTTCAGAACATCATGAAATAGAATAGATATATTGAGAATAATTATGTGAAATACATGTTCCAGGAAGCAAAGGCAAGTCATGAGTATGAATGAGAGAACACTGTTGTCGAGTCACAGAGGTGGTTGTTGTTGACTTGTGGAGGCTGTCATCAAGTTGCACAACATGATGATGAACTGGTGGGGTGGAGTAAGTAATGGAAGGAGGGATTAAGGTCAGTAACACACTATGCTGGGTCTCCCACTGCTTGGGTCTCCCTTGTGGTCCTTCTCTCCATCCAGCTCTTCTATAACCCTCATTGGAGGGCATGGCCATGGAGATGTTGGACCTGACATTGATCTGTGGAGGCGGTCATTGAGTTGTTGGAGCTGATATTGAGTTGTGGAGGACTGACATTGAGCCATGAGGGAGTGGCTTACAGTTACTGTGGCTGATGTTGAATCAGCAGGCCAGCATCAAGACATGGGGCCTATTATCAACTTGTGTAATGCAACAGAGAACTAGCAGGTGAGCAAGGAAGAGTGGAAGAAGAGGTAGCCAGTCACTCACTGTGTTGGGTGTTCAGTCTCCAGCTACTCGGGTCTCCAGCTACTCGGGTCTCCCTTTGTTTTCCTCCCCCTCTATTCAGCCCTTCAAAATATGCTCTAACCCTCATTGGAAGGCACAGGTGCATGGTGTAGGTATCTATAGTAGAAGAGGGAGAGGAGGAATGGTGATAGTAGCAGCAGAGGAAAGAAAGCAATGATGTAGCACACAATTATGGCCAGCACAAGTCACCTGATCACTTACCTCTATAGGAATGTTACTGTCTACAAATGAAATAGTATTCACATACTCTACAGGTACCGTATTTTTCTCCTGTATTTCACATTAATTACACAAGTTATTTCATGAGAATTGAATAAGAATTGACAGAGATATGGAATTTGCAAGATGAGGCGAGCGGCTGTGGTGGGTTTGTTTGTTTAGCCAAACATATGACGCACGAAAACTCCTGGAGAGTTTTCGTGTCTCATAGCTGTCAAACTCTGCTCACATGACCTAGCAAGTCACATGTCCTTCTACTACAGAAACAGTGTCTCTATATCTCTGCAATGGCTGCAGCTACAGCTCTGAAATTTTATCCACCATGAGGCAATGTTCAGAGAAGCTTACATAAGAGATTTCAGATCTTCAGGGGTGTTGTGGCATGAGATATTGCATGTTTTAAATGCAGAAAACCCGCACCTGCATATCTCAACACCAACTTATGCTACAGGTCTATAAATTTGGGGCCAACATCACCTATATTATATCTACTTGTGTACAAAGTTTCAGGTCTGTTGATGTTCTTGATGCCAAGATATTGCGATATGCGCATTGTTTTAATGCTAAAAACCCACACCTCTATATCTCAACACCTACTGATACCATCAGTCTATAACTTGAAGGCTACCATCAACCATATGATATCTACTTGTGCACAAAATTTCAGGTCTGTTGATCTTCTGGATGCCAAGATATTGCAATATGCACATTGTTTTAATGCAACAAACCTGCACCTCTATATCTCAACAGCAACTGATGCTACAGGTCTATAAACTTGAGGCTATTATCAACCATATTAGATATACATCTGTACTGACTTTCAGGTCTGTCAATACTCCGAGTGCCAAGATATTGCAATATGTGCATTTTTGGGTTTTTTTGGTGCAAACCAGTAATTTAAATATGCAGCCATGAATAATGAATGTACATCTATGGACTCTACATTCTCTAATAACCCTCTGTATCCTACATAATGCTGCCAAGGTGTTCCAGTGCTCTGGTCCTTGCCAGGGGTAGAGATTTGAGTGCACATTTTCAGCTATTTTTAGAAATCAGCACTATTTAGTCAATTGTGCACACAATTCTGTGCATGATACTGATATTTTGGGACCAATATAACTGAACATTATGACTCCTTTGTTTCAGCTAGGGGATGTCTGGGAGAGAGGCCAGTGAAGCCACATTTTCATATTTTTAGGGGTGTGCAGCATTAATTTGACTGTAGATCTACCAAATCCTGGAATTTTCCCATGTTCAAGACCTCTACTGAGAGTTATGAATATTTCATGACTTATGATATTTTTAAATTAAAATTAAAATGGCCCAGAAATAATTGAAATATGCCAGCATTTGTCACAACCCATCCCCTGCTCCTGGCTCAATTATGCAACTTCCAAGGCTGTTATCTGGCTTCCAAGGCTCATGGTATTGAGCTGTGCACTTTCAGATGCTTCTTAGACATCCAGGAATGAGCTCTGAGCTTCCAGAATGCTTTTGACATGTGCCATGTCTCTAGCTCACCTCATTGTGCCTCCAAGCCATTGTTCTATTGTTCTCTATTGTTCTTATTGTCTTGGCTGAGTTATCTATTACATAATCATAGTATGCTATTCTACATGGCATAAATACCCATGTACAGTAGTTGATTCCTCAGTCAGAATATCAAACTTGCCCCATTGCTTAGAGTGCAGAAGAATTAATAAAAGAATAAATAGGACAGCTAAAGATATGAGACAAAAATGAACTTGTAATTGCCATGCAAAGCAATGGCCCACAATACCAAGTCTACTGTTTGGGGTCATGGGTCATACCCTCTCCCTTCAAAACACAAATGGCTTGAATAGAGGGCCCTTAAAATGCACTATTGTAGGACCATTAAATTGAGCTACTAACCATAGTAATAGTTGTATTATTGGTGTGTGGAAGAGGGGTAGGAGGAGAGGTACATTACTCACCATGATACTGTATATTCTGCCACTCCCATAATTTGGATGGTGGCCTTCCCATTCATACATGTGTCTATATTAAATACTCCAGATGCTTCCTGGACTGGGGAATATGCCTAGAGCTGGGTATGGATGAGGGACTGTTATTCATATTATTGTTTTTGCATTTTATACAGCTTATGGGGGTTTACAACAGTATATATGTTACATAACTTCATTAATAACTACATACATTGATACTAGCAAAAAAAATAGAGGGAAATGGACCAGAAATGGTGTGAACAGCAAGCTTGCTGTCCACAACAGTGATGAGAAGGGTGGGAGCAATGACTTAGTCAGCGTGCCATGGCCCAACTGTTAGTCAGCATGCAAGCAGAGCAGCCAGCATAGGCCCAGCACATGAAACCCACACATGGTGTGGCGTCATGGAGGCAGTTCAGGGTCTCAGAGATTCTTGAAGAAACTAGAAGAATGGGCCAGGCCATGTCAAGACAAATTCTCATTTGTTTTGGCCTCTGTCAATGGATCAGCAACAAATGGTGACATTCTTTGATTATCATTAACATCCTGCTGAAAAAGGTAACTTTCTGTGCTGATCATCAAAGAACATCAACATTCTTTGACGATTGTGACCGTTTCTTTGCTATTGTGACCATTCCCTGACTTTCTTCCGTGTTCTGCCACAATCATCACTGAAATTCATTTACATGGTATTTTTGTCGAGGTCTTTACACTCCCCCACATATCCCTATAGGACTCCAGTGGACTCCAGTGGAGTCCGGTAGAAATCTATTAGCAGGAACACCAGCCAAAAGTGTCTACTGGACTCCAGTGGAGTTCACTGGAGTCTACTGGAGTCTACTGGAGTGGAGTGTCCATCCCCCCCAGCCTCTTTCTCTCAAACACCCACTTGTCAACAAGTGTAAACAACCAGCTCATTGTCTCTTTCGTCGTCCAACGCTTTATCGCCTTGTCAGACCTCATCGCCTGATCGTTTGTACTGCACCAGCAACACATGTCTGACCTCCCACCAAGAGGTCGGGTTCCACACCACCAGCTATACCACCATTGGTCGCTGGCACATCGTCTTTTGGCGGTGACGCCTTGCCAATCTCGCCAGACCCTACCTCGACTAGGGCCACATACTTGACCGTTGTGCCGTCTCGATCTCGCCACACGTCGCCCCGCCGCAGGTCCCGTTCCACCACGGGTTCCGCCCATTCATCCGCAGATGAGTCTGACTCAGGGACGGCCCACCCCCAGGAGATGGAGATTGAGGGCACTCAGGGAGGGGAGGAGGTCTCGAGGGACCCCTCCGTCGACCTTTTTCTAGGTCAATACGCCTTGAAGTTCCGAGACACAGTCGAGGATCTTCCTGGCGATCTCGAGGTATTGACCACCTCCATTGCGAAGGCCACAGACTGGGTTCTGCGGGCCGTGCACCACAATCCGCTCTCCATCGATGGGGGCGATGCCTTTGTGGCCCAGATGATGTCCTTCGTGAACGCCATCATGGCCACCAACTTTAGTCGTATTCGCGGACCAGGCGAACTCGACAACTTCTCACTCGCCTCTCTCCTTGAGGCTGAGATGTCTTCCAAGGACGAGCCAACCATCCACCCGGCTCCTGTATTCAGGCCCCCTCCTCCTGCTGCCCATGGGCCGCTCAGTGAGGGTGTCATTGACGTAGGGGCTCCGCCCGATGTCCTCATGCAGGCTTTGGATGACCCTGGTCACCCGGCCTCCCTGTCTTGCATCCCCGCTTCCAAAAAGCGCAAGGGTGTTGCTCGTCCAGTCCCACCACCACCACCTCCTCCTCCTCAGAAGAGCAAGGTGGCCTACTCTCACCCTGGTCTGCCTCTGCCGATCAACCATGCTACCAAACCCAAGCCCCATCCAACGACATGGGCAGGGATCGCATGACAGGCCACTCCGATGCCTCCTCCGCCTCCTGGCTTGGGACTGCAACGTCGCGGGCCTTCCCCTCCCCCTGCATTCCTGATGGGCCCGATGAAGGCTTCGCCTCATCGGTCCGTTCCTTCTTTCACTTCTGAGGGCCCCACCCAGAAGCAAGTTCTCGTGTCGTTTGGGGGTACCCCTCCTGACCTCACGAGTATCTCAGGGATGGTCGATCTATGTTGAAGGTCACCATCGTCCGCGCCTATGACGGTTTGTCGTTGGTCACCCCCGCTGTTGCCCAGCCCATCCGATTTGGACATCCTGCGCAATTTCATCCACAAAAGCCTCCTGACGGGTACCCTGTTCAAGGTTGCGCTCCCATCATCAATGTCTTTTATAAAGATCCTCAACATCCCCTACTTCAATCCTAAAGGGTTGAAGATCACCCAGGAGGCGCTTGAAAAGGCCCTCTGCACCTCGGTTCACGCTGAGGTTTTGCATATCTGAGCACCAAGCCTCGGATCGATCGCAACTCAGCGCACTTGACATCGTGCACTGTCTATTGCAACATTTGGGACTCCCAGCAGGGAACCCATGCCAAGAAGGCCCTTGGCCAACTGATCTTCCTCGCTGGGCGGTCCTGCGCAATCAGGCCTGCCGTGCGACACACCGGGGTCCTGCTATGCCAGCGCTGCTGGAAGTGGGGCCACCCCACTGTTGCCTGCAAGGCAAAACAACTCTCTTGCCCCATCTGTTCAGGTCCACACGAGCAGAAGGAGCACCGCCAACATGCGGGATGTTGCAAGGGCAACATGAAAGGGAAACCCCCTGTGCCGCCCACCCCTCGCGACCAGCCCTGCCCCCATAAGGGCCACTGTGTCAATTGCCACAAGGACCACGCCGCCAACTCAGCATCGTGTAAGTTCTGGGCCCATTGCTACGACTGTGAGTGGATCATGGCTGAGTATCGTCAGGTACGTGAGCACGCTGCTCGCCGCCAACTTACTAACCCCCGAACCTAGACTAATGTTGGGAAACCTTCAGGATCTAAGTAGTGGGCTTCGTATTTACTGTCAGAACATTCGTCATACCTATGCACATAGACACTCTTCTCAAAATTTGTAAAAACAGATTTGATATTTTATTTTCCAAGAAACCCCTTGGAATTTCATAAGGCACACACCGTCCACCACTAGTATGGAGGGTGATGAGGTTATCGGCGCACCAAAGCATCCTGATTGGCTGCAAATGGTGCGCATCAAGGAAGGGGAAGTTCCCTGCGTGATCGCCTATGTTTCGACTAGGCTATCCCGCTATCGTCCCGCTATGCACCGCGACATCGTCGACCATTGCGACATCCTCGTCCTCTCCCTCTTTAGCGGGGGTGAGGTTCTTAATCTGATGAATGTCTACTCCGACGATCAACACACAGCCATCGAGCACCTCACTGCTCATGTGCATTCTCTACCACCTTTCATCTATATGGCTGGTGACTTTAACTGCATATTGACGACTTGGGATGACTATGAGCATGGCGAGTCGTCGACAGCAATATCTTTGCGGGACACCGCATCTCAGATCGGCCTCGAGTGGGCATGACCTTCTAACCATGGACCGACGAGGATCAGTCCTAATCCAAACCAGAGATCCAACGTGTTGGATCTTGTATTCTTAGCTCCATCTGAGATTCTAATCTCGATGCCCAGATTGGAGCACGATCTCCAGGGTCTGTCAGATCATGTCCCGATCTGCACAGATCTTGATATTGGTCCCGAACCGCCCAGATCTGGGCGACGGACAATTAAACCCGGAAGTGAGGCTGAAAAGTCTTTCATTTTGGATATTCTCCGGGATCTTGCAGCTATTCCTGTCGCAGCCCCGGCAACCAAGGAAGGCATTGAAGCTTTAGCTGATGCTATCGTGACAGCGTTCTCGGACGCATGGCTTGCCCATTCAACCGAGTCCAAACCTACCAAGTGCTCCAAGTCCTGGTGGATGGACGAGTATTCGGAGACATTTGGAGTGTATCAGTTGAGCCGTTCGCTCGCTGATTACAACAAGTTTAAGAAGGCGTGTAAAGATGCCAAGCGTGATTTCTTCGATGAACACATTGCAGAAATCGCTACCTCTCGCAAGCGCCCGTGGGACCTGATGGAATGGGTCAAACAGCGCAAGCTACCACCCTGTGAGGCTATTCGCAATGGTGACCAGCCTTGCCATGATATGGACGACCTGTGGGACGCCCTTCACAGCACAGACAACTCGGCCTCAGGTCACAAGTATGATGCCTCTGTTTTTGATGAGCTTCCTGACGAGCCGGTCTGCGAGTGGGCTGACTTCTCGGAGCATGAGTTGTTCAGTGCCCTCAAGGGGTGTTCTAACTCCTCTGCACCAGGACCGGACCATGTTACATGGGTCCACCTAAAGGAGTTGCTCAAGGACAAACACGTCCTTGCGCTCTTCATCGTGTTGGCCAATGCTTGCCTTTGGGTGGGTCATTGGCCTCGTATATTCAAGGAGTCACTGTCGATTATCATTCCAAAGCCGAACAAGCCCTCCTATGCTGTGCCAAAGGCTTTCAGGCCGATCGTACTCCTCATCACTTTCGATAAACTTATCAAAAAGATGATTGCCAATAGGATACAGTTTGACGCTGTCAAGCATGATATCTTCCATCCCAACCAACTTGGTGGCATCCGCCAGAGGTCCACTGAGGATGCTGGATTGATTCTGACCCATCTCGTGCGAGCGGGGTGGGTTAAGGGTCTCCAGACTAGCATGCTGGCTTTTGACATCACGCAGTTCTTCCCTTCTATCAACCATGAGATGTTCATGGCTGTACTTCGTAAGCAAGGGTTTTTGCCGGTTTTGGTGGAGTTCTTTGCTTCCTATCTTGTTGGTCGTTCCACGGTTTACTGCTGGAACACCTTCCAATCTGACTCGCGGTCTGCGGACATGGGTGTCGGGCAGGGCTCAGCTCTCTCGCCTGTTATCTCAGGGCTCTTCATTGCTCCGGTGATGAAGCTCTTCTATATCAAGGTGGCGCCGCTTAACACAATGCTGCTTTCCTTTGTGGATGATGGGACCATTCTGGCCCAATCCAAACAACTTGATGATAACAATGTGGGCTTGCATAAGGCTTACAAGATTATCTACCTTCTCTTTGTTGCTTTCACACTCGTTCTTGAACACGACAAGACCGAGTTGTTTCACTTTTCACGTCGACAAGACGCCTACAATCCCTTGCTGGATTTGGGGTATGCCCTGCATACCGGCGCCACTCCTTTGAAGCCCAAGACCTATTGGAGGTACTTGGGCTTCTACTTTGACCGCGGGCTTACGTTTCATGAACACATCCACTACTATGCCACCAAGGCGTTCACCACCGTGCAGGCCATGCACATGCTCGGCAACTCCACTAGAGGTCTTTCGCCTAAACAGCGACGACTCCTATATCGGTCATGTGTGGTTCCCATTGCCACATATGGCTATCGTCTATGGTATTTCGATGGCACCCGCAATAAGGGCGCGATGAACCAGCTGAAACGGATGCAGCGAAAAGCTGCTCTATGGATCACGGGTGCTTTCCGCACCTCACCTACAGGTGGTCTTGAGGCCCTCGCTGGTCTCATCACCGTCCATCTCATGCTGAAGAAGCTGGCTACGCACGCAGTGTACCGCGTCACCACCCTCTTGGACACCCACCCTCTTCGCTCTATGATGGGTGAGGGACTCCTCAAACGGGCTGAACCTCATGCCCACTCAGCCGCTTTGATGACCCCAGCTATGAGGGGGAAAGTCAAGAGCACTGTCATGGAGGTGGACCAGCGCGTCCACACCTTAACTGAGAGCTTCGAGCCTTTTGCGCCTGAAGCTTGCCCAGGCGATCGGTTACTGGACCGCTATGCGGACTGTCTCCATTTTGACGAGCGTGATCCTGTCCAGGACAGATGCCCATATCTAGACGAGCTCATTGCGAAAGCGAGGGCTGACCCTCTAACAGTACTGGCTGCAACTGATGGCTCTGTCCCTCAGTCCAACCAGTATCAGGCGGCTTCGGCTGCCATCATTTACAAGGGACACCGCGAGCTCGAAAGGACTCGCTATGTCTCTGGCAGAGTGTCTGCCCCAGACGCGGAACTCAATGCCATTTCGTGCGCAGTACGCCTTGCTGTTAAGCAGGCAAACTGCCAACATATTATGGTCTTTACTGACTCTATGGGCTCGGCCCATAGAGCGGTCGACCCCGAGGTGCACTCTGGTCAGGCTTTTAGCCTGGCAGTTTGTTGCGCTCTCCAAGAGTGGTTCGAGGCAGATGACCTCCGCCGCATCACCTTCGTTTACGTCCCATCTGCTCTGCGGTGGGATATCCATGGTGAGGCACACAAGTACGTCACCGAACTCAAAGTCAGGGTTGGACGTCGCAGGACGGACAACTCTATAGACGCGCTACGCTCTCGAGCGGCGCACTCAGTCCTGGATTCATGGAATTCCACCTTCCAGGATCCAACTTACCGAGGCTCTGAATTCTTAGAGCTCCAACAGCTGGACAGGCGGCTGCTACAGCCATCATACCTCAATGGGGGACCTTGGCTTTCAACCTTTGGACACAGTATCACTGAGTTCGCTCGCGTTTGCCGGTGTATAACTGGCCACGCGCCCATTGGAGCGTATTACCATCGCTTCAAGATCAACGAGCCTCATGGCTGCACTTGTGGGGCTGCTTTGCAGTCTCGCCAGCATATTCTCTTTCGCTGTCACGATCACTACTCCGTGCATTACCCCCGCTTTCTTGGGGATATTGCATCTTTTATGAAGTACAACCCCACGGTGTTTGGCTTCACCTGGGACCCTTCAGGTGTTGGATAATCGCTGCAAGCGGGGTTATTCCTCCTTTTGGAGGATTTATCGGTGAATTGACACCCTCGGACCTTAGGGTCCAGAGACCTGCGCCCGTTTCACTCTTTCGCGCTTGCAACCGCTATCATAGTGGGCTGCGGCGCCGCTAACCCTCTGCGTCTGGTTTCGGGCAGGCGCTTCTCTGGCTTGTCAGCCTTAAGACACCCTGCCACCTCCCGGGTGGTGCTCTCTCATTTCATTTGCGCTGCGTGGCCTCCGAACAGCGTCTGACAGCTCTGGGGTTTAGCGGGGCCTCGATGGTCTCCTGCCCTTATCCCAAGTCACCATTTTCGCGAGGTGGGTCTGGCTTTATGGGAGTTTAGGTGTTTGAGCCATAAGGCTCGTGGTTGGGGGGGCAGACATCTTTTAGTAGTTCACTTAGTACCCAGGCCATGTAGTGTACGTGTTTGTAGATAGCGAGCGGCCTGCCATCGAGCACCACTATATAAATTGTTGATCAAAAAAAAAAAAAAAAAAAAAAAGCGTGCAGTGTACCGCGTTGCCAGCCTCTCGGACACCCACCCTCTTTGCTCCATGATGGGTGAAGGACTCCTCAAGCGGGCTGAACCTCATGCCCGCTCTGCCGCCTTGATGACCCCAGCTATGCGAGGGAAAGTCAAGAGTACCGTTATGGAGGTGGACAAGCATGTCCACACCTTGACTGAGAGCTTTGAGCCTTTTGCGCCCGAAGCTTGCCCAGGCGATCGGTTACTGGACCACTATGCGGACTGTCTCCGCTTTGACAAGCGTGATCCTACCCAGGATAGGTGCGCATATCTAGACAAGCTCATCGTGAAAGCAAGGGCCGACCCATTAACAGTACTGGCTGCAACTGATGGCTCTGTCCCTCAGTCCAACCAGTATCAGGTGGCTTCGGCTGCCATCATCTACAAGGGACATCATGGGCTCGAAAGGACTTGCTACGTCTCTGGCAGAGTCACCGCCCCTGATGCGGAACTCAATGCCATCTTGTGTGCAGTGCGCCTTGCTTTTTTTTTTTTTTTTTTTTTTTTTTTTTTTTTTGATCAACAATTTATATAGCGGTGCTTGATGGCAGGCCGCTCGCTATCTACAAACACGTACACTACGTGGCCTGGGTACTAAGTGAACTACTAAAAGATGTCTGCCCCCCCAACCACGAGCCTTATGGCTCAAACACCTAAACTCCCATAAAGCCAGACCCACCTCGCGAAAATGGTGACTTGGGATAAGGGCAGGAGACCATCGAGGCCCCGCTAAACCCCAGAGCTGTCAGACGCTGTTCGGAGGCCACGCAGCGCAAATGAAATGAGAGAGCACCACCCGGGAGGTGGCAGGGTGTCTTAAGGCTGACAAGCCAGAGAAGCGCCTGCCCGAAACCAGACGCAGAGGGTTAGCGGCGCCGCAGCCCACTATGATAGCGGTTGCAAGCGCGAAAGAGTGAAACGGGCGCAGGTCTCTGGACCCTAAGGTCCGAGGGTGTCAATTCACCGATAAATCCTCCAAAAGGAGGAATAACCCCGCTTGCAGCGATTATCCAACACCTGAAGGGTCCCAGGTGAAGCCAAACACCGTGGGGTTGTACTTCATAAAAGATGCAATATCCCCAAGAAAGCGGGGGTAATGCACGGAGTAGTGATCGTGACAGCGAAAGAGAATATGCTGGCGAGACTGCAAAGCAGCCCCACAAGTGCAGCCATGAGGCTCGTTGATCTTGAAGCGATGGTAATACGCTCCAATGGGCGCGTGGCCAGTTATACACCGGCAAACGCGAGCGAACTCAGTGATACTGTGTCCAAAGGTTGAAAGCCAAGGTCCCCCATTGAGGTATGATGGCTGTAGCAGCCGCCTGTCCAGCTGTTGGAGCTCTAAGAATTCAGAGCCTCGGTAAGTTGGATCCTGGAAGGTGGAATTCCATGAATCCAGGACTGAGTGCGCCGCTCGAGAGCGTAGCGCGTCTATAGAGTTGTCCGTCCTGCGACGTCCAACCCTGACTTTGAGTTCGGTGACGTACTTGTGTGCCTCACCATGGATATCCCACCGCAGAGCAGATGGGACGTAAACGAAGGTGATGCGGCGGAGGTCATCTGCCTCGAACCACTCTTGGAGAGCGCAACAAACTGCCAGGCTAAAAGCCTGACCAGAGTGCACCTCGGGGTCGACCGCTCTATGGGCTCGGCCCATAGAGTCAGTAAAGACCATAATATGCTGGCAGTTTGCCTGCTTGACAGCAAGGCGTACTGCGCACGAAATGGCATTGAGTTCCGCATCTGGGGCGGACACTCTGCCAGAGACATAGCGAGTCCTTTCGAACCTCACGAAATTCTTCACCAAGTTGGCTGTCCGTGCAGCCAGCGGGTATCTAAGGGATGGTCAATCTATGCTTAAGGTCACCTCCATCGTCCGTGCATACGACGGTTTGTTGTTGGTCACCCCCGCCGTTGCCAGCCCGTCCGACCTGGACATACTGTGCAACTTTATTGGCGAAAGCCTCCCAACGGGTACTCCGTTCGAGGTTGCGCTCCCGTCGTCGACATCTTTCATAAAGATCCTTGATGTTCCCTACTTCGATCCGAAAGGGTTGAAGATCACCCAGGAGGCGCTTGAAAAGGCCCTCCGTACCTCGGTTCATGCTGAGGTCTTCGCATATCTGAGCACCAAGCCTCGGATCGACTGCAACTTGGTGCACTCGACATCATGCACTGTGTATTGCAACATCTGGGACTCCCAGCAGGGAACCCACGCCAAGAAGGCCCTAGGCCAACCGATCTTCCTCGCTGGGCAGTCCTGCGCAATCAGGCCTGCTGCGCGACACACCGGGGTCCCGCTCTGCCAGCGCTGCTGGAAGTGGGGCCACCCCACCGTCGCCTGCAAGGCGAAACAACTCTCTTGCCCCATCTGTTCAGGTCCACACGAGCAGAAGGAGCACCGCCAACATGCGGGATGTTGCAAGGGCAACGTGAAAGGGAAACCCCCTGTGCCGCCCACCCCTCACGACCAGCCCTGCCCCCATAAGGGCCACTGTGTCAATTGCCACAAGGACCACACCGCCAACTCAGCGTCGTGTAAGTTCTGGGCCCATTGCTACGACTGTGAGTGGATCATGGCTATCCCGCTATCGTCCTGCTATGCGTCGCGACATCATCGACCATTGCGACATCCTCGTCCTCTCCCTCTTTAGTGGGGGTGAGGTTCTTAACTTAATGAACATCTATTCTGACAATCAACACACAGCCATTGAGCACCTCGCTGCTCATGTGCATTCTCTACCACCTTTCATCTATATGGCTGGTGACTTCAACTGCGTGTCGACGACTTGGGATGACTATGAGCATGGCGAGTCGTCGACAGCAATATCTTTGCGGGACACCGCATCTCAGATCAGCCTCGAGTGGGCACAACCTTCTAACCATGGACCGACGAGAATCAGTCCTAATCCAAACCAGAGATCCAACGTGTTGGATCTTGTATTCTTAGCTCCATCTGAGATCTTAATCTCAATGCCCAGATTGGAGCACGATCTCCAGGGTCCGTCAGATCATGTCCCGATCTGCACAGATCTTGATATTGGTCCCGAACCGCCCGGATCTGGGTGAAGGACAATTAAACCCGGAAGCGAGGCTGAAAAGTCTTTCATTTTGGATATTCTCCAGGATCTTGCGGCTATTCCTGTCGCAGCCCTGGCAACCAAGGAAGGCCTTGAAGCTTTAGCTGATGCTATCGCGACAGCATTCTCGGACGCATGGCTTGCCCATTCAACCGAGTCCAAACCTACCAAGTGCTCCAAGTCCTGGTGGACGGACAAGTGCTCAGAGACATTCGGGGTATATCTGTTGAGCCGATCGCTCGCTGATTATAACAAGTTTAAGAAGGCGTGTAAGGACGCCAAATGTAATTTCTTCGATGAACGTATCGCAGAAATCGCTACTTCTCGCAAGCGCCCGTGGGACCTAATGGAATGGGTCAAACAGCGCAAGCTACTACCCTGTGAGGCTATTCACAATGGCGACCAGCCTTGCCACGATATGGACGACCTCTGGGACGCCCTTCATGGCATGTACAATTCGGCCTCTGGTCGCGAGTACGACACTTCAGTCTTGGATGAGCTTCCCGATGAGCCAGTTCGCGAGTGGGCTGACTTCTCGGAGCATGAGTTGTTGAGTGCCCTTAAGGGGTGCTCCAACTCCTCTGCACCAGGACCGGACCATGTTACGTGGGTCCACCTAAAGGAGTTGCTTAAGGATAAACACGTCCTTGCGCTCTTCATTGTGCTGGCTAACGCTTGCCTTCGGGTGGGTCATTGGCCGCGTATATTCAAGGAGTCGCTATCGGTTATCGTCCCGAAACTGAATAAGCCCTCCTATGCCGTACCGAAGGCCTTCAGGCCGATCGTACTCCTCATCACTTTCGGTAAACTTATCGAAAAGATGATTGCTAATAGGATACAGTTTGACGCTGTCAAGCATGATATCTTCCATCCCAACCAACTTGGCAGCATTTGCCAGAGGTCAACTGAGGATGCTGGATTGATTCTGACCCATCTCGTGCGAGCGGGGTGGGTTAAGGGTCTCCAGACTAGCGCGCTGGCTTTTGACATCGCAGTTCTTCCCTTCTATCAACCAT
>CACVBS010000038.1:403212-606455 GCA_902728275.1 Cyclocybe aegerita | reverse complement strand
GCAGCCCGCTTGCTATCTACAAACACGTACGCTACGCAGCCTGGTTACTAAGTAAACCACTAAAGGACGACCGCCCCCCCAACCAAGACCCTTTGGGCTCAAACGCCGAAACTCCCCAGAGGGCAACCCACCTCGCGAAAACGGTGCATCGGGATAAGGGGAGGAAACCATCGAGGTTCCGCTACGCCCCAAAGTCGTCGATCGCTGTTCGGAGGCCATGCAGCGCAAATGAGATAAGAAAAGCACCACCCGGGAGGTGGCGGAGTGTCTTGAGGCCGACAAGCCAGAGAAGCGCCTGCCCGAAACCAGACGCAGAAAATTAGCGGCACCGCAACCCGCTACAATAGCGGCCGCAAGCGCGAAGAAATAGCGGTAGGCGCAGGTCTTCGAACCCTAGAGCTCGGTGGTGTCAATTCACCATAAATCCCCCGAAAGGAGGAACAACCCCGCCCACCACGATTATCCGACACCCGACGGGTCCCGGTTGAAGCCAAACGCCGTAGGGTTGTACTTCATAAACGATGCAATATCCCCGAGAAAACGGGGATAGTGTACAGAATATCTATCGCGACAGCGAAAGAGGATATGCTGGCGGGACTGCAAAGCAGCCCCGCAAGTGCAGCCATGAGGCTCGTTGATCTTGAAGCGACGGTAATACGCTCCAATGGGCGCGTGGCCAGTTATGCACCGGCAAACGCGAGCGAACTCAGTAATACTGTGTCCGAAGGTTGAGAGCCAAGGTCCCCCATTGAGGTACGATGGCTGTAGCGGCCGCCCGTCAGGCTGTTGAAGCTCTAAGAATTCAGAGCCTCGGTAGGTTGGATTTTGGAAAGTGGAACTCCACGAATCCAAGACTGAGTGCGCAGCTCGAGAGCGAAGCGCGTCTATGGAGTTGTCCGTCTTACGACGTCCAACTCTGACTTTGAGCTCGGTGACGTATTTGTGTGCTTCACCATGGATATCCCACCGCAGCGTGGAGGGAACGTAGACAAAGGTGATGCGGCAGAGGTCATCCACCTCGAACCACTCCTGGAGAGACTGACAGGCTAAAAGCCTGACCAGAGTGCACAGAGGGGTCGACCGCTCTATGGGCCGAGCCCATAGAGTCAGTAAAGACCATAATATGTTGGCAGTTTGCCTGCTTGACAGCAAGGCGCACTGCACACGAGATGGCATTGAGTTCCGCATCTGGGGCGGTAACTCTGCCAGAGACATAACGAGTCCTTTCGAGCTCGCGGTGTCCCTTGTAGATGATGGCAGCCGAAGTCGCCTGATACTGGTTGGACTGAGGGACAGAGCCATCAGTTGCAGCCAGTACTGTTAGTGGGTCAGCCCTTGCTTTTGCGATGAGCTCGTCAAGGTATGGGCGCCTATCCTGGCCAGGATCACGCTCGTCAAAATGGAGACGGTGCATAGCAGTCCAATAACCGATCACCTGGGTGGGCTTCAGGCGCAAAAGGCTCAAAGCTCTCAGTTAAGGTGTGGACACGCTCGTCCACCTCCATAACAGTGCTCTTAGACTCGCAACCAGTCATGTTCGCAAGATCACATGCGCTGACATAAGACGACCTAACGAAATAGGAAGGAAGCGATGTGAGCTTGCGAACAGACTGGAATAACTGGTCACGATTTTGGCTGGAAGCGTGACGGCCCGCCAAACATGAGTTTGGACTTAGCCGTTTTTTCGTGTTCACGTGTTCACACACACCGTCAAACGTGTGATCCCGCTCTGTCCCTCCACAAATAGCATTCTGTAGACTAGATATCTACTTCATCCAATGCTCCTGCACCTCTCCCTCTTCTAGAACCTCCAGCAGATGGCAAACCCTGCACCTGAGGAGCCCAAAGTGATCCAGACATCGGCAACATGGACGGTTGACTCGCGAAGGGAACTGACATCTGAGGGCTCTGGGAATAGCCTTCGATTACGAAAAGTGGCTGCACTCCTGTCAGATCATTTGTGGTCTGGGTGGCTTTCACCATCTTCTTCTGCTTCTTTGTTACCACGGCTCCTTGCTCTTGCCCGTCGACAACTGGCCTCTTCAGTGCTGCTTTGGGTGCTGTGGGCAGCGGAATTAGAGGTGGTATGTCGAGCTTGAGCAGTTCCTGCAAGAGCTCGTCTCCGTAGGTCTCTTCCCAACCCCACTGGCCCGAGACAGCTGCTGAGAGCTGTTCCGGGCATTGGATTGGCCCCACATTTGCCAGCAAATCAACAACTTCATCGGAAACCAGCCCATCCGATGCGAACAACGCATCTTTGAAGTCACGGGCCTTGATCTTAGAGCGCCATGCAACGACCGTGTCAATGACAAGTTGACAAGGCTCGCCTCTCTTGACAACCTTTGCCCTCGTGTTCTTTGGCCTTTTCCCCGGGCGCGTGCGATTCAGGAGTTCGGGGCAGCAGATATCACAACATGGAACGGACGGGACTGTTTTCGGTGTGTCAGTAATAATTTTATGGTGCTTTCGTCTTTGATAACTTACCTGTGACTAGTACATGACCATAGATCACGCCCAGGACCCTTCTTCGACAGGTGCCCGACTGCACCAAGCTCACCAACCCCTCGTCGGCCGCATCTTCACTTATCGGAGGACAATCACACACCAGGATCGTATTGTGCCGACCTCCCAACGACCCGCGTTGGACACCTCGCACCTTTGCATGATTCTTTTTTAGTTTCTTCAGCTCTGCCGCCCTTGCCTTTTCAGCGGGTGTAGATGCCGCCTTCTTCGTCTTCGTTTTATCAGTGCCACTTGGTGTCGCGTCCGGTTTGTTTCACTTTTCATCCAGCATGATGCTGTATGTTGACGGCTCCACGAGCAGGACAGCAAAGCCAAGATGATCATGCGAACGAGCAGCTCGGCCTGCCCATTGGACAAAGGCTGACACAGAGGTTGGGAGTTTCCACTGGACAACAAGGTCGATGTCTGGGATGTTACATCCCTGGACAATTGTGAGTCACGTCAAACAACATGTAAGATGGCTGGAGACTCACCATTCCTGCAGCATCTGTGCAAACAAGGATGCGCACAGAACCCTCCTTGAATGCCCTCATCGCCGCCCGTCGATACTTTTTGGAGAAGCATGCGTTGTATGGTCAAATTATTCCAACATCTTGGAGATGCTCAGGTAAGAGATCTGTAAGATGATCGATGATCTCGGTGCCCATTGCAATGCTATCGCAGTAGATAAATGATTTGAGGATATCGTCCGGCCATTCTGCAAGCTTGTTAATGACGAAATCGAGGTCGGCATACGTGTTTAGTGGGTGTTGGATGCCACGGATCACAATGGAAACATTAGGTCGGTCATTCCCTATGTCGATGTCCAGGAAATTCTTCTGATCAAACCGTAGTACCCAAAGGACTTCTCTCCGAACATGGGCAGGAAGAGTGGCAGAAAGTGCAACGATTGGAGTCAATTTTAGTAGAAAAGATCGAATAATTCCAAGCTCACTGTACTTCTTTCGAAAGCCTGACCCCCAGTGCGAGATGACGTGGGCCTCATCGATTATCACAGAGAGCACCCTTTTCTTGAATTCGGTGTTCTTGAGCACCTCCTTAATGAAGCGCCGTGAAAGCAGGAGCTCCGGAGAAATCAAGATGATTTGTGTGTCGCCTTTGACGATGCTCTGGACATCGTGAGTTTTTTTGACACTGCCTGAAATTGCTCCACATACCTTCAGTTTCTCTGTTATGCACCCGCTGTTACTGCTATTAACCGCTGTTGCGACAAGCTTGAATTCTTCACGGAATGTATCAACCTGATATAAGATGAGTGTGGGGCCCCTCTTTTCACAACTAGGCTCACCATCTCGTCATGTAGTGCGATAAGTGGTGACACCATTATCAACACTTTCCCCTTCGCACTTGGGTGAACATGAGGCCCTGCTGCAATGGCTGTCTTCCCTGTTCCTGTTCCCGCATGAACGAGAACGTCACGCATTTCTAGCTGGGCATTAATAGCATCCATCTGAAATACCTGAGGTCCGTCTTTCCATCCGAACTGTTCTGCAATTTTTGCACTCAAGCCTTCCAGCTCATCTTTAGTGCATGGGCGACGATCCGGTACACTCTCTGATGCAGAATTTAGGGCTGAGGCAGGTTTTCGCCGCAATGGGTTGTGCCTTTTGGTGCAGTTGACATTGGTATAGGAGAAAGGAGGAGGCATTCATTCCGGTCACTTGATTTTCTGTACTGCATCTGCTCCTATTCTCTGCAATAACCACCTTGGCTAGCAATGCCTGAGTCCCTTCCCCCCTTGTCTCCTCCACCTGAATCACCATTGACCTCTGAGTCTGAGTCCGACATTCCAGAATCTCCAACACCAGCAGAACGAAACGCGACACGACGTGGACATGGACGTGCCCGTGCCTCATCGCTTCCACTTTTTTTTTTTTTTTTTATCAACAATTTATATAGCGGTGCTCGATGGCAGCCTGCTCGCTATCTACAAACACGTACACTACGCAGCCTGGGTACTAAGTGAACTACTAAAAGACATCCGCCCCCCCAACCACGAGCCTTATGGCTCAAACGCCTAAACTCCCATAAAGCCAGACCCACCTCGCGAAAACGGTGATGCGGGATAAGGGGAGAGACCATCGAGGCCCCGCTAAACCCCAAAGCCGTCGGACGCTGTTCGGAGGCCACGCAGCACAAATGAGATAAGAACAGCACCACCCAGGAGGTGGCAGGGTGTCTTGAGGCTGACAAGCCAGAGAAGCGCCTGCCCGAAACCAGACGCAGAGAGTTAGCGGCGCCGCAACCCACTATAATAGCAGCCGCGAGTGCGAAGAAATAGCGGTGGGTGCAGGTCTTCGAACCCTAAGGCTCGAAATCCCCCAAAAGAGGAACAACCCCGCCCACAACGATTATCCGACACCCGAGGGGTCTCGGTTGAAGCCAAACGCCGTGGGGTTGTACTTCATAAAAGATGCAATATCCCCAAGAAAGCGGGGGTAATGCACGGAGTAGCGATCGCGACAGCGAAGGAGAATATGCTGGCGAGACTGTAGAGCAGCCCCGCAAGTGCAACCATGAGGCTCGTTGATCTTGAAGCGACGATAATACGCTCCAATGGGCGCGTGGCCAGTTATACACCAGCAAACGCGGGCGAACTCAGTAATACTGTGTCCGAAGGTTGAAAGCCAAGGTCCCCCATTGAGGTATGATGGCTGTAGCGGCCGCCCGTCAGGCTGTTGAAGCTCTAAGAATTCAGAGCCTCGGTAAGTTGGATCCTGGAAAGTGGAGCTCCACGAATCCAGGACTGAGTGCGCCGCTCAAGAGCGTAGCGCGTCTATAGAGTTGTCCATCTTACGACGTCCAGCCCTGACTTTGAGCTTGGTGACGTATTTGTGTGCTTCACCATGGATATCCCACCGCAGCGTGGAGGGAACGTAGACAAAGGTGATGCGGCGGAGATCATCCGCCTCAAACCACTCTTGAAGAGCGCGACAGACTGACAGGCTAAAAGCCTGACCAGAATGCACGCCGGGGTCAACCGCTCTATGGGCTGAGCCCATAGAGTCAGTAAAGACCATAATATGTTGGCAGTTTGCCTGCTTAACAGGAAGGCGTACTGCACACGAGATGGCATTGAGTTCCGCATCTGGGGCGGTGACTCTGCCAGAGACATAGCGAGTCCTTTTGAGCTCGCGATGTCCCTCATCGCTTCCACTTAGTCCTCTGCCTGTACCACCCCTCCCTGGATTACTTCAAACCCAAGTTGCTGACACGACTGATGTCCATACCTTGCCTCCACTGTCGAGTGACGGCCTCCAGCCAACATCTCCAATCACCGGAAGAACCAAGGGAGAGCGAGCTGCAAAAAATCGCATGAAAGGCCAGAGAAAACGCAATGCTACACTGGCTTGGAAAAAAGAGGAGCAAGCGGCTCAGCAAGAGGAAGAAAAGGCTCAGCAGAGCGAGGCCGAGCAGGCGAAAGAGAGGCACAAGCTGAGGTTCTTTGATGATACCCTCAGTTCCCTTTCATCCCATGGATATACATTGGGACAACTGACTCACGGCCAAGGTCAGGCACGTTGGGAGAGTCTTTTTGAGACCGGAAATCTGTTCCGTCAATTCTTGAACTTTGGGCTACCAAGGGCAGTACAGTTTCAAAGGAACAAGTTCATACCTGGGCTGTAGATTTCATGTCAGAGGAGGTTAAGCAAGAAGCCCAAAGAATCACGGAGTCAGGCTATCTTCAGACCCTGAAACGAAAGGTGGACAGCACATTAGTCCTCAATTTCGACCTCAAGACCATATATGCGCACCTGACGCGCAATGGGTCCATCTTCATGAACATCCTTCAGTCTCTTGCAACCTTGGCTTGTCAGCTCAAGAGTGCACCAATAGAGCGTATGGCTAAAAAGATAAAGGTAAGTACTGTGAATATCCAACTGGTGTCATTACTAAATAAAAGCCATGGAACCGGTTGTAACATCGGCCGCGTTATCGTTGTTGGGGGAATACATTTACAACAATAACTGGCCAAAGAAGGTCATTGGCCTGTATATGTACAGCACTGGCTCCCTGTATATGTACAGCACTGGCTCCCAACGCCAACCGCTCAGTGTGATGTCGCACTTGGGTCTATCTGAAAGCTATGATGCAATTACTGGAAAACAGCGTCGGAAGAAGAAAAAAGCGGCCACTAGCGATGCATTGCCGCTGATTGAAGAGCTTCTGAAGTCAAAAGGAGGGACCCTCCGTCAACTCTCGCGCTCGATGGTGGATGCCGCATCTGCTGTAGCACCAACAGGCCTTTTTGCCACTTCGTATGATAATATCAACATGGTGTTCCGCGCAGCTGAGCAAATTGTTGGGCGGACAGGTACTTCTATTATTCTTGAACCCAGACTGCTAATATAAGATGGGTCTAGATGCTCAGGAGAATGGCACATGTGCCACAATTTGGCCGCTGTGGAAGGCAAGACTGGAAGACATGAAAGTCGAGGACCTGACTTCCACCTTTGATCAAGCACCCCTGCTCTCTATTCATGATGTAATCCTTTCTCCAGTGGAGGCCACTCAGCTCAAGTTAAACCTCCAACATACTATTTCACAGATAATTGTGACATATGGTGGTGAGGGTTTTGAGAAGTTCGGGGATGATCTTGCACGCACACTGCCAGTCAGTGACGAGAAGATTGAGCTCAACAAAACACCACTCCACCCTCTCCCAGCCATGGATATTGATGAGTCTACAATCGTTGATGGGGCTGAGGTTGTGGAAACAATTTTTGACATACTCGGGATTCGCAAAGTGAAGGGCTGGCTTGGGACCATCAAGTTTTTTTGTGGCGATCAGCTTACTATCGCTCGGCTACGGGCGCTTGTCAATATTCGGGCTGGCCATGAGGGAGGCTATTCAGGCTTTGGGTGGGGCGTTTGGATGCCAGGACTTTTCCATGCGAAGATGGCTGATGTCCATGGCTGTCTTCTGACACATTGGGGGAAACCGTCTGCAGGAACTCGAAATCCAGGATGCTTGGCTTTTCACAACACGGTTCTCCAACGTAAGCCCATCACCATTACATCCCCCCCACCCTTTCGCACATGCCGTGATCTTATCTTTGTGTCACTCTATGCCCGGGTCCTGCACTGTCTGCTTCTTGTCTCAAAGAAGGCATCTCTCAAGGAGTGTCTCGAGGATTTGACATGGGCCCAACTTGAACTCTACTCAACAGAAATCCTTGAGAAATTTGGAAGTGCGGACATTGTTTCTGAGCTGAGACAGAAGCGGAAACAAGCTGCAGTGAAGCTGACCACAGAGACACCAGTGCATGACGGTGACATGGTGTTCGAAAATGCTGTTCTCTTCTTTCGCAATGCTCTTCTCTCGCGTGAGTTCACGGATGCTGTCAAATCTGGGGACTCAGGCTGAGTTTTATTAGTTCTGAAAACCTGGGCGCTTAGCTTTCAGGGAAGTGGCCGAACAAAATATGCACATGAAATGTTGCATTTAATCCATAACCTTACCCATGTATGGCCCAGGGAAATCCGGTGAGTTTGAAGGGAAAGTTGATATTCAGTTCATTAACCCTTGAATCCTTGGCCTCTTAGAAACATTGTCCTCAATAACTGGTTGATAAATCCCACTGGGAACCCAAATTCATGGATCGAGGTTGACCTTATGCAGGAACACATGAATTTTTGGATTAAGGTCAGATGCGCGAGATGTTCTTCACCTTATCTCACCATTCAAATTCTCATGATATTTATTTGTCGTGCAGAATTTCTACCGAGCCCATGGCAGCTCTGCATCATGGGAATGGCTCGAAATGGTGGCCCCATGTGTTGAGATCCTTTTGTGGTTTTTTTTTTTTTTTTTTTTTTTTATCAACAATTTATATAGTGGTGCTCGATGGCAGCCCGCTTGCTATCTACAAACACGTACGCTACGTGGCCTGGGTACTAAGTAAACTACTAAAAGACATCCGCCCCCCCAACCACGAGCCTTGTGGCTCAAACGCCGAAACTCCCACAAAGCCAGACCCACCTCACGAAAACGGTGACGTGGGATAAGGGGAGGAGACCATCGAGGCCCCACTAAACCCCAAAGTCGTCGAACACTGTTCGGAGGCCACACAGCGCAAATGAAATAAGAACAGCACCACCCGGGAGGTGGCAGGGTGTCTTAAGGCCGACCAGCCAGAGAAGCGCCTGCCCGAAACCAGACCCAGAGAGTTAGCGGCGCCACAACCCGCTACAATAGCAGCCGCAAGCGCAAAGAAATAGCGGTAGGCGCAGGTCTTCGAACCCTAGGGCTCGGTGGTGTCAATTCACCATAAATCCCCCAAAAGGAGGAACAACCTCGCCCACAATGATTATCCGACACCCGAGGGGTCTCGGTTGAAGCCAAACGCTGTGGGGTTGTACTTCATAAAAGATGCAATATCCCCAAGAAAGCGGGGGTAATGCACGGAGTAGCGATCGCGACAGCGAAAGAGAATATGCTGACAGGACTGCAAAGCAGCCCCGCAAGTGCAGCCGTGAGGCTTGTTGATCTTGAAGCGACGGTAATACGCTCCAATGGGTGCGTGGCCAGTTATACACCGGCAAACGCGGGCGAACTCAGTGATACTGTGTCCGAAGGTTGAAAGCCAAGGTCCCCCATTGAGGTAAGATGGCTGTAGCAGCCGCCCGTCCGGCTGTTGAAGCTCTAAGAATTCAGAGCCTTCGTAGGTTGGATCCTGGAAAGTGGAACCCCACGAATCCAGGACTGAGTGCGCGGCTTGGGAGCGCAGCGTGTCTATAGAGTTGTCTGTCTTGCGGCGTCCAACCCTGACTTTGAGTTCGGTGACGTACCTGTGCGCTTCACCATGGATATCCCACCACAGAGCAGATGGACATAGACGAAGGTAATGCGGCGGAGATCATCCGCCTCAAACCACTCTTGGAGAGCGCAACAGACTGACAGGCTAAAAGCCTGACCAGAATGTATGGAAGGGTCAACTGCTTTATGGGCCGAGCCCATAGAGTCAGTAAAGACCATAATATGTTGGCAGTTTGCCTGCTTGACAGCAAGGCGCACTGCACACGAGATGGCATTGAGTTCCGCATCTGGGGCGGTAACTCTGCCAGAGACGTAACGAGTCCTTTCGAGCTCACGATGTCCCTTGTAGATTATAGCAGCCGAAGCCGCCTGATACTGATTGGACTGAGGGACAGAGCCATCAGTTGCAGCCAGTACTGTTAGTGGGTTGGCCCTCGCTCTCGCGATGAGCTCATCTAGATATGGACGCCTATCCTGGGTAGGATCGCGCTCATCAAAGTGGAGACGGTCCGCATAGTGGTCCAGTAACCGATCGCCTGGGCGAGCTTCGGGCGCAAAGGGCTCGAAGCTCTCAGTTAAGGTGTGGACACGCTCGTCCACCTCCATGACAGTGCTCTTGACTTTCCCTCGCATGGCTGGGGTCATCAAGGCGGCTGAGCGAGCATGTGGTGCGGCTCGCTTGAGGAGTCCCTCGCCCATCATAGAGCGAAGAGGGTGGGTGTCCGAGAGGGTGGCTACGCGATACACTGCGTGCGTTGCCAACTTCTTCAGCATAAGGTGGACAGGGATGAGACCTGCTAGAGCCTCAAGACCGCCTGTGGGGGAGGTGCGGAAAGCATCCGTAATCCATAGAGCAGCTTTTCGCTGCATCCGTTTCAACTGGTTCATCGTGCCCTTATTGCGAGTGCCATCGAAATACCAGAGACGATAGCCGTATGTGGCAACGGGTACCACACACGACCAGTATAAGAGGCGGCGCTGTTTAGGCGAGAGCCCTCTAGTAGAGTTTCCGAGCATGCGCATGGCCTGCACGGTGGTGAACGCCTTGGTGGCATAGTAGCGAACGTGCTCATGAAACGTGAGCCCGCGGTCAAAGTAGAATCCCAAGTACCTCCAATAGGTCTTGGGCTTCAAAGGTGTAGCGCCGGTATGTGGGGCGTACCCCAAATCCAGCGAGGGATTGTAGGCATCTCATTGACGCGAAAAGTGGAACAGCTCGGTCTTGTCATGTTCAAGAACAAGCGCGAAAGCAACAAAGAGCAGGTAGATAATTTTGTAGGCCTTACGCAGGCCCACATTATTATCATCAAGTTGTTTGGATTGGGCCAGAATGGTCCCATCATCCACAAAGGAAAGCAACGTCGTGTTAAGCGGCGCCGCCTTGATGTAGAAGAGCTTCATTACCGGAGCAATGAACAGCCCAGAGATGACAGGCGAGAGAGCAGAGCCCTGCCCGACACCCACGTCCGCAGACCGCGAGTCGGATTGGAAGGTGTTCCAACAGTAAACTGTGGAGCGGCCTACAGGATAGGAGGCAAAGAACTCCACCAGAACCGGCGAAACCCCTTGCTTGCGAAGAACAGCCATGAACATTTCATGGTTGATAGAAGGGAAGAACTGCGCGATGTCAAAAGCTAGCGCGCTAGTCTGGAGACCATTAACCCACCCCGCTCGCACGAGATGAGTCAAAATCAATCCAGCATCCTCAGTTGACCTCTGGCAGATGCCGCCAAGTTGGTTGGGATGGAAGATATCATGCTTGACAGCGTCAAACTGTATCCTATTGGCAATCATCTTTTTGATAAGTTTACCGAACGTGATGAGGAGTATGATAGGCCGAAAAGCCTTTGGCACAGCATAGGAGGGCTTAGTCGGCTTCGGAACGATAACCGATAGCGACTCCTTGAATATACGTGGCCAATGACCTACCCGAAGGCAAGCGTTGGCCAACACGATGAAGAGCGCAAGGACGTGTTTATCCTTGAGCAGCTCCTTTAGGTGGACCCAAGTGACATGGTCCGGTCCTGGTGCAGAGGAGTTGGAGCACCCCTTCAGGGCACTCAACAACTCATGCTCCGAGAAGTCAGCCCACTCACAGACCGGCTCATCAGGAAGCTCATCTAAAACGGAGGCGTCGTACTCGTGACCAGAGGCCGAGTTGTACGTGCTGTGAAGGGCGTCCCAGAGGTCGTCCATATCGTGGCAAGGCTGGTCGCCATTGTGAATAGCCTCACAGGGTGGTAGCTTGCGCTGTTTGACCCATTCCATTAGGTCCCATGGGCGCTTGCGAGAAGTGGCGATTTCTGCGATGCGTTCATCAAAGAAATCACGCTTGGCGTCCTTACACACCTTCTTGAACTTGTTATAATCAGCGAGCGAGCGGCTCAACGGATATACTCCGAATGTCTCCGAGCACTCATCCGTCCACCAGGACTTGGAGCGCTTGGTAGGTTTGGACTCGGTTGAATGGGCAAGCCATGCGTCCGAGAATGCTGTCGTGATAGCATCGGCTAAAGCTTCAAGGCCTTCCTTGGTAGCCAGGGCTGCGATAGGAATAGCCGCAAGATCCCGGAGAATATCCAAAATGAAAGACTTTTCAGCCTCGCTTCCGGGTTTAATTGTCCTTCACCCAGATCCGGGCGGTTCGGGACCGATATCAAGATCTGTGCAGATCGGGACATGATCTGACAGACCCTGGAGATCGTGCTCCAATCTGGGCATTGAGATTAAGATCTCAGATGGAGCTAAGAATACAAGATCCAACACATTGGATCTCTGGTTTGGATTAGGACTGATTCTCGTCGGTCCATGGTTAGAAGGTCGTGCCCACTCGAGGCCGATCTGAGATGCGGTATCCCGCAGGGATATTGCTGTCGACGACTCGCCATGCTCATAGTCATCCCAAGTCGTCGAAACGCAGTTGAAGTCGCCTGCCATATAAATGAAAGGCGGAAGAGAATGCACACGAGCAGCAAGGTGCTCGATGGCTGTGTGTTGATCGTCGGAGTAGACATTCATCAAATTAAGGACCTCACCCCTGCTAAAGAGGGAGAGGACGAGAATGTCGCGATGGTCGACAATGTCGTGATGCATAGCGGGACGATAGCGGGATAGCCTAGTCGAAACATAGGCGATCACGCAGGGAACTTCCCCTTCCTTAATGCGCACCATCTGCAGCCAGTCCAGATGCTTTGGTGCACCGATAACCTCATCGCCCTCCATACTAGTGGTGGACGGTGCGTGTCTTATAAAATTCCAAGGGGTTTCTTGGAAAAATAAAATATCAAATTTGGTTTTACAAATTTCGAGAAGTGTATCGACGTGGGCATAGGTATGGCAAACGTTCTGTGTTGAGATCCTTCGACAGCTTGCTCGTGGGTTTAAACAGATGCTCGGGTCGGACTTAGGGACTGCCCACCATCCTATGGACTTGTCCCATGATCTGCCTGATCTCATGGATAGTCTTGAAGATCATGAAGTTTACATCTACAAGAAAGGCTGATATCTAGATGAGGATGATGCCCCAGCAGTCGATATCATTTCCTCTGGGCTCAAGGATCTTCTCAAAGGAAAAGAAAGTCCTTTAGTCAACTACAACGACGTGTTCCATCACCTCCAGGCAAGACGTCGCCTCAAACCGTTGGTGGGATCCGAGTCGGATGAGGACGAGGCTCCTGCTGCTCAGACATCACTTGCGACCACTGTCGAAGTTCTTCGACACTCGGAGGATCCCGAACTCGAGGATCCAGGATCGCAGGAAGGTAGTTCAGATGACTTCAACTCCGACTCTGGCTCGGAAAACTCAGATGACGAAGAGTCCGAGCACCCTGGTGAGTTCCTACAAGAGTTTGAAGACGGGAATGTCCAAGAATTATCCCTCGAGTCTGCAGCGGATGTCTGCCTTGACATGGATGCTGAAGATCTTGCCACACTTGACCGAGATGTTGACTTGGAGCATGAACATGACTCAGATTTGGACACTGATGAAGAAGGAGGCTTTGTTTAAAGTACATACTTACATTAGAATCCTATTTAAGTTGTTCGAGTGCCCAAAATTTGGGCAGACGAGCCATTGTTGAACGGAATCAGGCTGCACACAGTCAAAATCACGGAAATTTTGCTAAGTCCATTGTCACACTTGGCGGAGCGAGCTGTGACCCGCCATGTGACTGACCAGTTCGACCAGCCGCTTTCGCAGCTGAAAGCTGATGACCGAAAGCGGATGGTCACGAGCCTACAGTGCTCTTGACTTTCCCTCGCATGGCTGGGGTCATCAAGGCGGCAGAGCGAGCATGTGGTGCGGCTCGCTTAAGGAGTCCCTTGCCCATCATAGAGCGAAGAGGGTGGGTGTCCGAGAGGGTGGCGACGCGATACACTGTGCATGTTGCCAGCTTCTTCAGCATAATGTGGACGGGGATGAGACCTGCTAGGGCCTCGAGACCGCCTGTGGGTGAGGTGTGGAAAGCACCCGTAATCCATAGAGCAGCTTTCCGCTGCATCCGTTTCAACTGGTTCATCGCACCCTTATTGCGAGTGCCATCAAAATACCAGAGACGATAGCCATATGTGGCAATGGGAACCACACACGACCAATATAAGAGGCGGCACTGTTTAGGCGAGAGACCTCTGGTAGAGTTGCCGAGCATGTGCATGGCCTGCACAGTGGTGAACGCCTTAGTGGCATAGTAGCGAACGTGCTCATGAAACGTGAGCCCACGGTCAAAGTAGAAGCCCAAGTACCTCCAATGGGTCTTGGGCTTCAAAGGTGTAGTGCCGGTATGCGGGGCATACCCCAAGTCCAGCGAGGGATTGTAGGCGTCTCATCAACGTGAAAAGTGAAACAGCTCAGTCTTGTCGTGTTCAAGGACGAGCACGAAAGCAACAAAGAGAGAGGTACTTGGGCTTCTACTTTGACCGCGAGCCCACGTTTCAGGAGCACGTTCGCTACTACGCCACCAAGGCGTTCACCACTGTGCAGGCCATGCACATGCTTGGCAACTCTACCAGAGGTCTCTCGCCTTAACAGCGCCACCTCTTATATCGGTCGTGTGTGGTTCCCATTGCCACATATGGCTATCCGCGCCACATGCTTGCTCAGCCGCCTTGATGACCCCAGCCATGCGAGGGAAAGTCAAGAGCACCGTTATGGAGGTGGACGAATGTGTCCATACCTTAACTGAGAGTTTCGAGCCTTTTGCGCCTGAAGCCCACCCAGGTGATCGGTTATTGGACCGCTATGCGGACCGTCTCCACTTTGACGAGCACGATCCTGCCCAGGATAGGCGCCCGTATCTAGACGAGCTCATCACGAAAGCGAGGGCTGACCCACTAACAGTACTGGCCACGACTGATGGCTCCGTCCCTCAGTCCAACCAGTATCAGACGGCTTCGGCTGCTATAATCTACAAGGGACATCGCGAGATCAAAAGAACTCGCTATGTCTCTGGCAGAGTTACCACCCCAGATGCAGAGCTCAATGCCATCTCGTGCGCAGTGCGCCTGGCTGTCAGGCAGGCAAACTGCCAACATATTATGGTCTTTACTGACTCCATGGGCTCGGCCCATAGAGCGGTTGACCCTTCTGTGCACTCTGGTCAGGCTTTTAGCCTATCAGTTTGTCACGCTCTCCAAGAGTGGTTTGAGGCGGATGATCTCTGCCGTATTACCTTCGTATACGTCCCATCCGCTTTGCGGTGGGATATCCATGGTGAGGCACACAAGTACATCACCGAACTCAAAGTCAGGGTTGGACGTCACAGGATGGACAACTCTATAGACACGCTACGCTCCCAAGCCACGCACTCACTCCTGGATTCGTGGTGTTCCACTTTCCAGGATCCAACTTACCGAGGCTCTGAATTCCTAGAGCTTCAACAGCCTGACGGGCGGCCACTACAGCCATCGTACCTCAATGGGGGACCTTGGCTTTCAACCTTCGGACACAGCATCACTGAGTTCGCCCGCGTTTGCCGGTGTATAACTGGCCACGCGCCCATTGGAGCGTATTACCGTCGCTTCAAGATCAACGAGCCTCATGGCTGCACTTGCAGGGCTGCTTTGCAGTCCCATCAGCACGTCATCTTTCGTTGTCACGATCAATACTCTGTACACTATCCCCGTTTTCTCAGGGATATTGCATCGTTTATGAAGTACAACCCTACGGTGTTTGGCTTCAACCGGGACCCTTCGGGGGTCGGATAATCGCTTCGGGCGGGGTTATTCCTCCTCTCGGAGGATTTATCGGTGAATTGACACCCTCGGACCTTAGGGTTCAGAGACCTGCGCCCGTTTCACTCCTTCACGCTTGCGGCTGCTATTATAGTGTGTTGCAGCGCCGCTAACTCTCTGCATCTGGTTTCGGGTAGGCGCATCTCTGGCTGGTCGGCCTTAAGACACCTTGCCACCTCCTGGGTGGTGCTCTTCTTATCTCATTTGCGCTGCATCGCCTCCGAACAGCGATCGACGACTTTGGGGCGTAGCGGAACCTCGATGGTTTCCTCCCCTTATCCCGATGCACCGTTTTCGCGAGGTGGGTTGCCCTCTGGGGAGTTTCGGCATTTGAGCCCAAAGGGTCTTGGTTGGGGGGGCGGTCGTCCTTTAGTGGTTAACTTAGTAACCAGGCTGCGTAGCATATGTGTTTGTAGATAGTGAGCGGGCTGCCATCGAGCACTGCTATATAAGTTGTTGATCAAAAAAAAAAAAAAAAAAGCATTTCTGCAATGCGTTCATCAAAGAAATCACGCTTGGCGTCCTTACACACCTTCTTAAACTTGTTGTAATCAGTGAGCGAACGGCTCAACTGATACACTCCAAATGTTTCCGAGCACTCGTCTGTCCACCAGGACTTGGAGCGCTTGGTAGGTTTGGACTCAGTCGAGTGGGCAAGCCACACGTCTGAGAACGCTGATGCAATAGCATCGGCTAAAGCTTCAACGCCTTCCTTGATTGCCAGGGCTGCGACCAGAATAGCCGCAAGGTCCCGGAGGATGTCCAAAATGAAAGACTTCTCAGCCTCACTTCCGGGTTTAATTGTCCTTCACCCAGATCCGGGCGGTTCGGGACCAATATCAAGGTCTGTACAGATCGGGACATGATCTGATGGACCCTGGAGATTGTGCTCCAATCTGGGCATCGAGATTAGAATCTCAGATGGGGCTAAGAATACAAGATCCAACACATTGGATCTCTGGTTTGGATTAGGACTGATTCTTGTCGGTCCATGGTTAGAAGGTCGTGCCCACTCGAGGCTGATCTGCGATGCGGTATCCTGCAATGATATTGCCGTCGACAACTCGCCATGATCATAATCATCCCAAGTTGTCGAAACGCAGTTGAAGTCGCCTGCCATATAAATGAAAGGCGGAAGAGAATGTACACGAGCAGCAAGGTGCTCGATGGCTGTGTGTTGATCGTCGGAGTAGACATTCATCAAATTAAGGACCTCACCCCTGCTAAAGAGCGAGCCTCTCTTTCTCTCGAACGCCCACTTGTCAACAAGCGCAAACAACCAGCTCACCGTCTCGCACATCGTCCAGCGCTTTATCGACAAGCCAGAAGACCCTTTTGATCATTCGTACCGCATCGCAAACCATGTCCGACCTCCCACCGAGAGGTCGGGGCGCGAGGCCCCCTGGGGCGGTTCCTAGGAGCCGTCGTGGGGGGGACTCGGGCTCCGCACCACCAGCTATACCACCATCGGTCGCTGGCACATTGTCTTTTGGCGGTGACACCTCGCCAATCTCGCCAGACCCTACCTCGACTAGGGCCACATACTCGACTGTTGTGCCATCTCGATCCCGCCACATGTTGCCCCGCCGCAGGTCCCGTTCCACCATGGGTTCCGCCCATTCGTCTGCAAATGAGTCTGACTCAGGGACGGCCCACCCCCAGGAGATGGAGGTTGAGGGCACTCAGGGAGGGGAGGAGGTCTCGAGGGACCCCTCCGTTGACCTTCTTCTAGGTCAATACGCCTTGAAGTTCTGAGACACAGTCAAGGATCTTCCTGGTGATCTCGAGGTATTGACCACCTCCATTGCGAAGGCCACAGATTGGGTTCTGCAGGCCGCGCACCACAATCCACTCTCCATCGATGGGGGCGATGCCTTCGTGGCCCAGATGACGTCCTTTGTGAATGCCGTCATGGCCACTGACTTTAGTCGTATTCGTGGACCAGGCGAACTCGACAACTTCTCACTCGCCTCTCTCCTTGAGGCCAAGACATCTTCCAAGGACAAGCCGACCATCCACCCGGCTCCCGTACTCAGGCCCCCTCCTCCTGCTGCCCATGGGCCGCTCGATGAGGGTGTCAGTGATGTAGGGGCTCTGCCCAATGTCCTCATGCAGGCATTGGATGACCTTGGTCGCCTGGCCTCCCCGCCTCACATCCCCGCTTCCAAGAAGCGTAAGGGTGTTGATCGCCTGGTCCCACCTCCTCCTCAGAAGAAGAGTAAGGTGGCATACTCCTGCCCTGGTCCGCCTCTGCCGATCAATCGCGCCACTAAACCCAAGCCCCGTCCAACGACGTGGGCAGGGATCGCCAAACAGGCCGCTCCGATGCCTCCCCCGCCTCCTGGCTTGGGACCGCAACATCGTGGGCCTTCTCCTCCCCCTGCATTCCCGACGGGCCCGATGAAGACATCTCCTCATTGGTCTGTCCCTTCTTTTACTTCCGAGGGCCCCACCCGGAAGCAGGTTCTCGTGTCGTTCGGGGGTACCCCTCCCGACCTCACGAAATTCTTCACCGAGTCGGCTATTCGTGCAGCCAACGGGTACCTCAGGGATGGTCAATCTATGCTTAAGGTCACCTCCATCGTCCGTGCATATGACGGTTTGTCGCTAGTTACCCCCGCTGTTGCCAGCCCGTCCGACCTGGACGTCCTGCGTAACTTTATTCGCAAAAGCCTCCCAACGGGTACTCCGTTCGAGGTTGCGCTCCCATCATTGACATCTTTCATAAAGATCCTCGACGTTCCCTACTTCGATCTGAAAGGGTTGAAGATCACCCAGGAGGCGCTTGAAAAGGCCCTCCATACCTCGGTTCATGCTGAGGTCTTCACATATCTGAGCACCAAGCCTCGGATCGATCGCAACTCCGCACACTCAACTTCGTGCATGGTCTATTGCAACATTTGGGACTCCCAGCAGGGAACCCATGCCAAGAAGGCCTTAGGCCAACCGATTTTCCTCGCCAGGCGGTCCTGCGCAATCAGGCCTGCCGCGCGTCACACCGGGGTCCTGCTATGCCAGCGCTGCTGGACAACTCAGCATGCGGGATGTTGCAAGGGCAACGCGAAAGCAAAACCCCCTGTGCCGCCCACCCCTCACGACCAGCCCTGCCCCCACAAGGGCCACTGTGTCAACTGCCACAAGGACCATGCTGCCAATTCAGCATCGTGCAAGTTCTGGGCCCATTGCTACGACTGTGAGTGGATCATGGCCGAGTATCGTCAGGTACGTGAGCACGCTGCTCGCCGCCAACTTACTAACCCCCAAACCTAGACCAATGTTAGGAAACCAGCAGGATCTAAATAGCGGGCTACGTATTTACTGTCAGAACGTTCGCCACACATATGCACATATAGACACTCTCCTCGAAATTTGTAAAAACAGATTTGATATTTTATTCTTCCAAGAAACGCCTTGGAATTTCATAAGACACGCACCGTCCACCACTAGTATGGAGGGCGATGAGGTTATCGGCGCACCTAAGCATCCCGACTGGCTGCAAATGGTGCGCATTAAGGAAGGGGAAGTTCCCCGCGTGATCGCCTATGTTTCGACTAGGCTATCCCGCTATCGTCCCGCTATGCATCACGACATTGTCGACCATCGCGACATTCTCGTCCTCTCCCTCTTTAGCAGGGGTTTTTTTTTTTTTTTTTTTTTTTTTTTTTTTTTTTTGATCAACAATTTATATAGCGGTGCTCGATGGCAGCCCGCTCGCTATCTACAAACACGTACACTACGCGGCCTGGGTACTAAGTAAACTACTAAAAGACGTCCGCCCCCCCAACCACGAGCCTTATGGCTCAAACGCCGAAGCTCCCATAAAGCCAGACCCACCTCGCGAAAACGGTGACGTGGGATAAGGGGAGGAGACCATCGAGGCCCCGCTAAACCCCAAAGTCGTCAGACGCTGTTTGGAGGCCACGCAGCGCAAATGAGATAAGACCAGCACCACCCAGGAGGTGGCAGGGTGTCTTAAGGCCGACAAGCCAGAGGTGCGCCTGCCCGAAACCAGATGCAGAAAGTTAGCGGCGCCGCAACCCACTACAATAGCAGCCGCAAACGCGAAGAAATAGCAGCCGCAAACGCGAAGAAATAGCGGTAGGCGCAGGTCTTCGAACCCTAGAGCTCGGTGGTGTCAATTCACCATAAATCCCCCGAAAGGAGGAACAACCCCGCCCACAACGATTATCCGACACCCGACGGGTCCCGGTTGAAGCCAAACGCCGTAGGGTTGTACTTCATAAACGATGCAATATCCCCGAGAAAACGGGGATAGTGTGCAGAATATCTATCACGACAGCGAAAGAGGATATGCTGGCGAGACTGCAAAGCAGCCCCGCAAGTGCAGCCGTGAGGCTCATTGATCTTGAAGCGACGGTAATACGCTCCAATGGGCGCGTGGCCAGTTATACACCGGCAAACGCGGGCGAACTCAGTGATACTGTGTCCAAATGTTGAGAGCCAAGGTCCCCCATTGAGGTACGATGGCTGTAGCGGCCGCCCGTCAGGCTGTTGAAGCTCTAAAAACTCAGAGCCTCGGTAGGTTGGATCCTGGAAAGTGGAACTCCACGAATCCAGGACTGAGTGCGCCGCTCGAGAGCGTAGCGCATCTATGGAGTTGTCCGTCTTGCGACGTCCAACCCTGACTTTGAGCTCGGTGACGTACTTGTGTGCTTCACCATGGATATCCCACCGCAGGGCGGATGGGACGTAAACAAAGGTAATGCGGCGGAGATCGTCTGCCTCAAACCACTCTTGAAGAACACGACAAACTGACAGACTAAAAGCCTGACCAGAATGCACGCCGGGGTCAACCGCTCTATGGGCTGAGCCCATAGAGTCAGTGAAGACCATAATATGTTGGCAGTTTGCCTGCTTAACAGCAAGGCGCACTGCACACGAGATGGCATTGAGTTCCGCATCTGGGGCGGTAACTCTGCCAGAGACGTAGCGAGTCCTTTCGAGCTCGCGATGTCCCTTGTAGATTATAGCAGCCGAAGCCGCCTGATACTGGTTGGACTGAGGGACAGAGCCATCAGTTGCAGCCAGTACTGTTAGTGGGTCGGCCCTCGCTTTCGCGATGAGCTCGTCTAGATATGGGCGCCTATCCTGGGTAGGATCGCGCTCGTCAAAGTGGATACGGTCCGCATAGCGGTCCAGTAACTGATCGCCTGGGCGAGCTTCGGGCGCAAAAGGTTCGAAGCTCTCAGTTAAGGTGTGGACACGCTCATCCACCTCCATGACAGTGCTCTTGACTTTCCCTCGCATAGCTGGGGTCATCAAGGCGGCAGAGCGAGCATGTGGTGCAGCTCGCTTGAGGAGTCCCTCGCCCATCATGGAGCGAAGAGGGTGGGTGTCCGAGAGGGTGGCGACGCGATACACTGCACGTTGCCAGCTTCTTCAGCATAAGATGGACAGGGATGAGGCCCGCTAGAGCCTCAAGACCGCCTGTAGGTGAGGTGCGGAAAGCACCCATGATCCATAGAGCAGCTTTACGCTGCATCCGTTTTAACTGGTTCATCGCACCCTTGTTGCAGGCGCCATCGAAATACCAGAGACGATAGCCATATGTGGCAATGGGGACCACACATGACCGATATAAGAGGCGGCGCTGTTTAGGCGAGAGACCTCTAGTAGAGTTCCCGAGCATGCGCATGGCTTGCACGGTGGTGAATGCCTTGGTGGCGTAGTAGCGAACGTGCTCATGAAACGTGAGCCTGCGGTCAAAGTAGAATCCCAAGTACCTCCAATAGGTCTTGGGCTTCAAAGGTGTAGCGCCGGTATGTGGGGCGTACCCCAAATCCAGCGAGGGATTATAGGCGTCTCGTCGACGCGAAAAATGGAACAACTCGGTCTTGTCGTGTTCAAGAACAAGTGCGAAGGCAACAAAGAGAAGGTAGATAATTTTGTAGGCCTTACGCAGACCCACATTATTATCATCAAGTTGTTTGGATTGGGCCAGAATGGTCCCGTCATCCACAAAGGAAAGCAGTGTCATGTTGAGTGGCGCTGCTTTGATATAGAAGAGCTTCATTACCGGAGCAATGAACAGTCCAGAGATAACAGGCGAGAGAGCAGAGCCCTGCCTGACACCCACGTCCGCAGACCGTGAGTCAGATTGGAAGGTGTTCCAACAGTAAACTGTGGAACAGCCTACAAGGTAGGAGGCAAAGAATTCCACCAGAACCGGTGAAAACCCTTGCTTGCGAAGTACAGCCATGAACATCTCATGGTTGATAGAAGGGAAGAACTGCGCGATGTCAAAAGCCAGCGCGCTAGTCTGGAGACCCTTAACCCCGCTCGCACGAGATGGGTCAGAATCAATCCAGCATCCTCAGTTGACCTCTGGCGAATGCCGCCAAGTTGGTTGGGATGGAAGATATCATGCTTGACGGCGTCAAACTGTATCCTATTGGCAATCATCTTCTCGATAAGTTTACCGAAAGTGATGAGGAGTACAATCGGCCTGAAAGCCTTCGGTACGGCATAGGAGGGCTTGTTCGGCTTCGGAACGATAACCGATAGCGACTCCTTGAATATACGTGGCCAATGACCTACCCGAAGGCAAGCGTTGGCCAACACGATGAAGAGCGCAAGGACGTGTTTATCCTTGAGCAGCTCCTTTAGGTGGACCCAAGTGACATGGTCCGGTCCTGGTGCAGAGGAGTTGGAGCACCCCTTCAGGGCACTCAACAACTCATGCTCCGAAAAGTCAGCCCACTCGCGGACCGGCTCGTCGGGAAGCTCGTCTAAGACTGAGGCATCGTACTCGTGACCAGAGGCCGAGTTGTAAGTGCCGTGGAGGGCGTCCCAGAGGTCGTCCATATCATGACAAGGCTGGTTCGCCATTGCGAATAGCCTCACAGGGTGGTAGCTTGCGCTGTTTGACCCATTCCATTAGGTCCCACGGGCGCTTGCGAGAAGTAGCAATCTCCGCGATACGTTCATCGAAGAAATCACGTTTGGCGTCCTTACACACCTTCTTAAACTTGTTGTAATCAGCGAGCGAGCGGCTCAACTGATATACGCTAAATGTATCCGAGCACTCATCCGTCCACCAGGACTTGGAGCGCTTGGCAGGTTTGGACTCAGAGGAATGGACAAGCCATGCGTCCGAGAACGCTGTCGCGATAGCATCGGCTAAAGCTTCAACGCCTTCCTTGGTTGCCGGGGCTGCGACAGGAATAGCCGCAAGATCCCAGAGAATATCCGAAATGAAAGACTTCTCAGCCTCGCTTCCGGGTTTAATTGTCCGTCGCCCAGATCCGGGCGGTTCGGGACCAATATCAAGATCTGTGCAGATTGGGACATGATCTGACGGACCCTGGAGATCGTGCTCCAATCTGGGCATCGAGATTAAGATCTCAGATGGAGCTAAGAATACACGTTGGATCTCTGGTTTGGATTAGACTGATTCTCGTCGGTCCATGGTTAGAAGGTCGTGCCCACTCGAGGCCGATCTGAGATGCGGTATCCCGCAGGGATATTGCTGTCGACGACTCGCCATGCTCATAGTCATCCCAAGTCGTCAACACGCAGTTGAAGTCACCAGCCATATAGATGAACGGTGGTAAAGAATGCACACGAGCAGCAAGGTGCTCAATGGCTGTGTGTTGATCGTCAGAGTAGACGTTCATTAGATTAAGAACCTCACCCCCACTGAAGAGGGAGAGGACGAGGATGTCGCAATGGTCAACGATGTCACGGCGCATAGCGGGACGATAGCGGGATAACCTAGTCGAAACGTAGGCGATCATGCGGGGAACCTCCCCTTCCTTAATGCGCACCATCTGCAGCCAGTCCGGATGCTTTGGTGCGCCAATAACCTCATCGCCCTCCATACTAGTGGTGGACGGTGCGTGTCTTATGAAATTCCAAGGGGTTTCTTGGAAAAATAAAATATCAAATCTGTTTTTACAAATTTCGAGAAGAGTGTCTACGTGTGCATAGGTGTGACGAATGTTCTGACAGTAAATACGTAGCCCGCTATTTAGATCCTGCTGGTTTCCCAACATTAGTCTAGGTTCGAGGGTTAGTAAGTTGGCGGCGAGCAACATGCTCACGTACCTGACGATACTCAGCCATGATCCACTCACAGTCGTAGCAATGGGCCCAGAACTTACACGACGCTGAGTTGGCGGTGTGGTCCTTGTGGCAATTGACACAGTGGCCCTTATGGGGGCAGGGCTGGTCGCGAGGGGTGGGCGGCACAGGAGGCTTCGCTTTCGCGTTGCCCTTGCAACATCCCGCATGTTGACGGTGCTCCTTCTGCTCGTGCAGACCTGAGCAGATGGGGCAAGAAAGTTGTTTTGCCTTGCAGGCAACGGTGGGGTGGCCCCACTTCCAGCAGCGCTGGCAGAGCGGGACCCCGGTGTGTCGCGCGGCAGGCCTGATTGCGCAGGACCGCCTGGCGAGGAAAATCGGTTGGCCAAGGGCCTTCTTGGGGCGGGTTCCCTGCTGGGAGTCCCAGATGTTGCAATACACGGTGCACGATGTCGAGTGCGCCGAGTTGCGGTCAATCCGAGGCTTGGTGCTCAGATATGCAAAAACCTCAGCATGAACCGAGGTATGGAGGGCCTTTTCAAGCGCCTCCTGGGTGATCTTCAACCCTTTCAGATCGAAGTAGGGAACGTCGAGGATCTTTATGAAAGATGTCAATGATGGGAGCGCAACCTCGAACGGAGTACCCGTTGGGAGGCTTTTGCGAATAAAGTTACGCAGGACGTCCAGGTCGGACGGGCTGGCAACAGCGGGGGTAACTAGCGACAAACCGTCATATGCACGGACGATGGAGGTGACCTTAAGCATAGATTGACCATCCCTGAGGTACCCGTTGGCTGCACGAATAGCCGACTCGGTGAAGAATTTCGTGAGGTCGGGAGGGGTACCCCCGAACGACACGAGAACCTGCTTCCGGGTGGGGCCCTCGGAAGTAAAAGAAGGGACAGACCAATGAGGAGATGTCTTCATCGGGCCCGTCGGGAATGCAGGGGGAGGAGAAGGCCCACGATGTTGCGGTCCCAAGCCAGGAGGCGGGGGAGGCATCGGAGCGGCCTGTTTGGCGATCCCTGCCCACGTCGTTGGACGGGGCTTGGGTTTAGTGGCGCGATTGATCGGCAGAGGCGGACCAGGGCAGGAGTATGCCACCTTACTCTTCTTCTGAGGAGGAGGTGGGACCAGGCGATCAACACCCTTACGCTTCTTGGAAGCGGGGATGTGAGGCGGGGAGGCCAGGCGACCAAGGTCATCCAATGCCTGCATGAGGACATTGGGCAGAGCCCCTACATCACTGACACCCTCATCGAGCGGCCCATGGGCAGCAGGAGGAGGGGGCCTGAGTACGGGAGCCGGGTGGATGGTCGGCTTGTCCTTGGAAGATGTCTTGGCCTCAAGGAGAGAGGCGAGTGAGAAGTTGTCGAGTTCGCCTGGTCCACGAATACGACTAAAGTCAGTGGCCATGACGGCATTCACAAAGGACGTCATCTGGGCCACGAAGGCATCGCCCCCATCGATGGAGAGTGGATTGTGGTGCGCGGCCTGCAGAACCCAATCTGTGGCCTTCGCAATGGAGGTGGTCAATACCTCGAGATCACCAGGAAGATCCTTGACTGTGTCTCAGAACTTCAAGGCGTATTGACCTAGAAGAAGGTCGACGGAGGGGTCCCTCGAGACCTCCTCCCCTCCCTGAGTGCCCTCAACCTCCATCTCCTGGGGGTGGGCCGTCCCTGAGTCAGACTCATTTGCAGACGAATGGGCGGAACCCATGGTGGAACGGGACCTGCGGCGGGGCAACATGTGGCGGGATCGAGATGGCACAACAGTCGAGTATGTGGCCCTAGTCGAGGTAGGGTCTGGCGAGATTGGCGAGGTGTCACCGCCAAAAGACAATGTGCCAGCGACCGATGGTGGTATAGCTGGTGGTGTGGAACCTGAGTCCCCCCCATGACAGCTCCTAGGAACCGCCCCAGGGGGCCTCGCGCCCTGACCTCTCAGTGGGAGGTCGGACATGTGTTGCTGGTGCGGTATGAACGATCAGGCGATGAGGTCTGACAAGGCGATAAAGCGTTGGACGACAAAAGAGACAATGAGCTGGTTGTTTACACTTGTTGACAAGTGGGCGTTCAAGAGAAGAGGTTTTTTGGCGCTTCTCTGGCTTGTTGGCCTTAAGACACCCTGCCACCTCCCAGGTGGTGCAATTCTTATCTCATTTGCGCTGCATGGCCTCTGAACAGCGTCCAACAGCTTTGGGGTTTAGCAGGGCCTCGATGGTCTCTTCCCCTTATCCTGTGTCACTGTTTTCGTGAGGTGGGTCTGGCTTTGTGGGAGTTTTGGCGTTTGAGCCACAAGGCTTGTGGTTGGGGGGGCGAATGTCTTTTAGTAGTTTATCTAGTACCCAGGCCACGTAGCATACGTGTTTGTAGATAGCGAGTGGGCTGCCATCGAGCACTGCTATATAGATTGTTGAATAAAAAAAAAAAAAAAATGGGGTGAGCTAGAGATGGCACATGTTGGAAGCATTCTGGAAGCTCAGAGCTCATTCCTGGATGTCTAAGAAGCATCTGAAAGTGCACAGCTCAATACCATGAGCCTCAGAAGCCAGATAACAGCCTTGGAAGTTGCATAATTGAGCCAGGAGCAGGGGATGGGTTGTGACAAATGCTGGCATATTTCAATTATTTCTGGGCCATTTTAATTTTAATTTAAAAATATCATAAGTCATGAAATATTCATAACTCTCAGTAGAGGTCTTGAACATGAGAAAATTCCAGGATTTGGTAGATCTACAGTCAAATTAATGCTGCACACCCCTAAAAATATGAAAATGTGGCTTCACTGGCCTCTCTCCCAGACATCCCCTAGCTAAAAAAAATCTTCATTAATGAGTAGTCATAATGTTCAGTTATATTGGTCCCAAAATATCAGTATTGTGCACAGAATTGTGTGCACAATTGACTAAATAGTGCTGATTTCTAAAAATAGCTGAAAATGTGCACTCAAATCTCTACCCCTGGCAAGGACCAGAGCACTGGAACACCTTGGCAGCATTATGTAGGATACAGAGGGTTATTAGAGAATGTAGAGTTCATAGATGTACATTCATTATTCATGGCTGCATATTTAAATTACTGGTTTGCACCAAAAAACCCAAAAATGCGCATATTGCAATATCTTGGCAGTCAGACTATTGACAGACCTTAAAGTTGGTACAGATGTATATCTAATATGGTTGATAATAGCCTCAAGTTTATAGACCTGTAGCATCAGTAGGTGTTGAGATATAGAGGTGCAGGTTTTTTGCATTAAAACAATGTGCATATTGCAATATCTTGGCATCCAGACAATCAACGGAGCTGAAAATTGGTACACTGGTAGCCGTAATATGGTTTATAATAGCCTCAAAATTATAGATTTGTAGCATCTGTAGCTGTTGAGATATAGAGGTGCGGGTTTTTTGCATTTAAAACAATGCGCATATCGCAATATCTTGGCATCAAGACCATCAACAGACCTGAAACTTCGTACACAAGTAGATATAATATAGGTGATGTTGGCCTCAAAATTATAGACCTGTAGCATTAGTTGGTGTTGAGATATAGAGGTGCGGGTTTTCTGCATTTAAAACATATACTATCTCATGCCACAGCACCCCTGAAGATCTGAAATCTCTTATGTAAGCTTCTCTGAACATTGCCTCATGGTGTATAAAATTTCAGAGCTGTAGCTGCAGCTGTTGCAGAGATATAGAGACACTGTTTCTGTAGTAGAAGAACATGTGACTTGGTAGGTCATGTGAGCAGAGTTTGACAGCTATGATGCACGAAAACTTCTCTCGGCAGAATGACGGTCCGATCACACACGTGATCTGATCCATCACGGCTCGTGGACGGTTCGGCACAGCCACCGGCATGTCTGGGCCGGGGTACTGTCTTCCCCTCTGTCACCCTGCATTGCGTGTGTTTGTCTCGGGGCCCTTCGTCTCCCGCGCCCTCTATCGCTCTGGGATGGCTGACACATGCTGACATGCCCTTCTTTTTTTCCCTAGGTCGGCAGTCCCTCCGGCTGTCTCACAGGCCATCGACGGCCTGCACAACAACGGCTGGCACACATCCCTGTTGGGATGATTGGCCCCTATCATGGGCGTCTCCACTGCCACGGGCGCCTACGCGCTCGTGCTCGTCGTCGCGTTCCTGTGCGGCTACGCGCTCGGCGCTCGGCACGGTCCTGCCTTCCGTCAGGGCGCTGCAAAAAAAGTGGGACCCGCCCCAGCCCCAGCCCCTCCTGTCCGTGCAGCGTGCACCCCACCGCCGCTGCCAACACACGCACCAGGAAGCCAAGAAGACCATGAGGCGGTCCTCCGTTGGGTACGTCAATACCCAGTCTTCATATGTGGTACTCAGGCTAATCACACCCGTGGCATAAATATTAGGCAAGCAACATTATTTGCACGTACTCCTACAAGACAAAGGAGGAGCGCATTGCCATCAGCAAGGCCCGACGCACAGCGGCTCGTGCTGCAGCCGAGGGGGCTTGAGGCCTAGAATTACATACATAATAGCTTTATTTAGAACGCTCTGTAAATACATAAATGCACGATCCGACTAGCGAAAATGTCTTTTGATGGTTGGAGACCATCTTTTATTTGATGAACCGTTGGTTGTCAGTCCAGATATAGTTAAAATTTGATGAAAAGACGTGCCCCGACTGTCCTTTTTTTGACCAACCGTCCTTTTTGTGGCCCATGACGGCTTCGGAAATTGATGGCCAGTTCATCAAAGACGGTTTTTCGAGCGGCTTCCCTGCAAGTGTCACACTGGCATGGCAGCTCACCTCGTTGGCTCAGGCTCCCAGTTCGGATCAACGTACGTAAATTACAACGCGTGCATGTCAAGGACACAATATCTATACACATCAAGTCATCCTAGCTTTCCTCTCTTCCTCTCCCACCAACACACCCCATTTCAAGAACAGCACAATGCACCCCTTCATTGTCAATATGGTATCAAAATTTAGGTAAGTCATTTACATTTTCTATTCCTTCCTTATTCTTCTCCCCTTCCTTTCCTCATTTCCCCTCGGCGACACGCACGCTCAGCGCTCGTGCACCACATCAGGCCCACGCGGCCTTGGTTTGAGTGATGGGGAGCCAGCCCGTCTCGCACCCACCTCGTGCCCTCTGTGGGCTGAGCCCCCACGGGTCGCCAACGCGGCTCGCTCGTTTGGGGCGTCCGCATCACACCATGACGAACCATCCTTTTTGGCGGTCCGAGCCCTACTTCTGGAGAGTTTTCGTGTGTCATATGTTTGGCTAAACAAACAAAGCCACCACAGCCGCTCCACCTCATCTTGCAAATTCTATATCTCTGTCAATTCTTATTCAATTCTCATGAAATAACTTGTGTAATTAATGTAAAATACAGGAGAAAAATACAGTACCCATAAATATAATGTAGAGTATGTGAATACTATGTCATTTGTATACAGTAACATTCCTATAGAGGTAAGTGATCAGGTGACTTGTGCTGGCCATAATCGTGTGCTACATCATCACTTTCTTTCTTCTGCTGCTACATGTCAGGTCCAACATCTCCATGGCCATGCCCTCCAATGAGGGTTATGGAAGAGCTGGATGGAGAGAACAACCACAAGGGAGACCTGAGCAGTGGGAGACCCAGCATAGTGTGTCACCAACCCTAATCCCTCCTTCCATTACTTACTCTACCCCACCAGTTCATCATCATGTTGTGCGACTTGATGGCAGCCTCCACAAGTCAACAACAACCACCTCTGTGACTCAACAATGGTGTTCTCTCATTCATACTCATGACTTGGCCTTTGCTTCCTGGAACATGTATTTCACATAATTATTCTCAATATATATCTATTCTATTTCATGATGTTCTGAAAGTGAACTTTTTTAGAGGATGAGAGCTTCAGTGTTGTTCGCTGTCATCGGGGCTCTTCAGGGGCCATTTGGATGGGCGAGGGCTGTTGGAAGGATGAGAAGTAGCAGTGGTGGGGGTGGAAGGTGAGAGGTGGGCAGTGCTAGATGGGCAGGTGGGCAGGACAGAGAATGAGTGCAAACAACACCCAACCTCTGTGTTCAGTGTCGTTCGTCGTCTTTGGGGGCTGTTTGGATGGGCGAGGGATGTTGGAGGGGGTGGTGGTGTTGGAAGGTGAGAGCGAGGGTAGGAGGGCAAGATGGGGCAGGCAGGATGGAGAACTGGTGCGAACACCACCAAACCTCTGTGTTTGGCATCATTCCTTGTATTTGGCAGCCATTGGAACAGGTGAGGGGTGTCAGAGGGGTGAGAAGGGGCAGTAGTGGGGGTGGAAAGCAAGAGGCGGGCGGTGCTAGGTGGGCAGGCAGGCAGGACACAGAATGAGCGCAAACATCACCCAACCTCTGTGTTCGGTGTCATTCGGCATCCTTGAAGGCCGTTGGGATGGGTGAGGGGTGTTGGAGGGGCAAGAAGGGGGGGTGGTGGCAGAAGTTGAGAGCAAGGGGGTAAGGGCAAGAAGGGGCATGTTGGTTTGCCATCGTTCTTTGTTTTTGAGGCCCGTTGGGAGGGGTGAGAGGCAGAGGGTGAGGAGGGCAAGCAGGTGGTCATGGGGCAAGAGGGGCAGGCAGTGGTGGCTGAACAAGCGTGAATGGTGCTGAACTGTGAAGTCCAGGATTGTTTGGGCACCAGGGCTGTTGTTGGATGGTGCTGGGGGTTAGGTTGGAAGGGCGAGAGAGGGCTGCAGTGAGCAAGGGAGGTTGGTGATTTTGATTTTGCAGGGGCAAGAAGGGCATTACTACAATAGCCAGTAAAAATGTAGTGAACTATTGAAAATGTAGCTATGCCATCAATGTAATACTTACTGTGGGAAAAAAAGCATGGATGACCATAACATGGGAAAGTAAAATGATCTCTGCATCCCAGGTTGAAAGAACGAGTCTTACTTACATAAGAACTCATAATGAGCCTCATGGCTGCACTTGTGGGGCTGCTCTGCAGTCTCACCAGCACATCCTCTTTCACTGTCACGATAGATATTCTGTACACTATCCCTGCTTTCTCAGGGATATTGCATCGTTTTTTAGCACAACCCTATGGTGTTTGGCTTCAACTGGGACCCCTCGGGTGTCAGATAATCGCTGCGGGTGGGGTTATTCCTCCTTTTGGAGGATTTATTGGTGAATTGACACCCTCAAACCTTAGGGTTCAGAGACCTGTGCCCGCAACAACTCTTGCGCGCTTGTGGTCTGCTATTATAGCGGGTTGCGGTGCTGCTAACCTTCTGCGTCTGGTTTCGGGCAGGCACATCTTTGGCTTGTCAGCCTCAAGACACCCTGCCACCTCCCGGGTGGTGCTGGTCTTATCTCATTTGCACTGCATGGCCTCCAAACAGCAATCAACAACTTTGGGGCATAGCAGAACCTCAATGGTTTCCTCCCCTTATCCCAATGCACCACTTTTGCAAGGTGGGTTGCCCTCTGGGGAGTTTCAGCATTTGAGCCCAAAGGGTCTTGGTTGGGGGGGCGGTCGTCTTTTAGTAGTTAACTTAGTACCCAGGCCGTGCAGCGTACATGTTTGTAGATAGTGAGCAGGCTGCCATTGAGCACCGCTATATAAATTGGTGATTCAAAAAAAAAAAAAAAAAAAAAAATCCCGATGCCTGGATCTGGGTGACGGACAATTAAACCTGGAAGTGAGGCTGAGAAGTCTTTCATTTTGGACATCCTCCGGGATCTTGTGGCTATTCCTGTCGCAGCCCTGGCTACCAAGGAAGGTGTTGAAGCTTTAGCCGATGCTATTGTGACAGCGTTCTTGGACACTTGGCTTGCCCATTTGACCGAGTCCAAACCTACCAAGTGTTCCAAGTCCTGGTGGACAGATGAGTGCTTGGAGACATTTGGAGTGTACCAGCTGAGCCACTTGCTAGCTGATTGCAACAAATTCAAGAAGGCATGCAAGGACGCCAAATGTGACTTCTTTGATGAATGCATCACAGAGATCGCCACCTCTCGCAAGCATCCATGGGACCTAATGGAATGGGTCAAACAGCGCAAGCTACCACCCTGTGAGGCTATTCGTGATGGTGGCCAGCCTTGTCATGATATGGACGACCTCTGGGACACCCTTCACAGCATGTACAACTCGGCCTCGGGTCGCAAGTACGACACTTCTGTTTTAGATGAGCTTCCTGATGAGCTAGTCCATGAGTGGGCTGACTTTTCGGAGCATGAGTTGTGGGGTGCCCTTAAGCGGTGCTCTAATTCCTCTGCACCAGGACCAGACCATGTTACATGGGTCCACCTAAAGGAGTTGCTCAAGGATAAACACGTCCTTGTGCTCTTCATCATGTTGGCCAATGCTTGCCTTCAGGTAGGCTACTGGCTGCATATATTCAAGGAGTCGCTATTGGTTATCGTTCTGAAACCAAACAAGCCCTCCTATGCAGTGCTGAAGGCTTTCAGGCCCATCGTACTCCTCATCACTTTCAGTAAGCTTATTGAACAGATGATAGCGAATAGGATACAGTTTGACGCTGTCAAACATGATATCTTCCACCCAAACCAAAGGTCAACTGAGTTTTTTTTTTTTTTTTAATCAACAATTTATATAGTGGTGCTCGATGGCAGCCCGCTCGCTATCTACAAACATGTACGCTACGCGGCCTGGGTACTAGGTAAACTACTAAAAGACGTCCGCCCCCCCAACCACGAGCCTTGTGGCTCAAACACCTAAACTCCCACAAAGCCAGACCCACCTCATGAAAACGGTGACACAGGATAAGGGGAAGAGACCATCGAGGCCCCGCTAAACCCCAGAGCCATCGACGCTGTTCGGAGGCCACGCAGCGCAAATGAGATAAAACAGCACCACCCGGGAGGTGGCAGGGTGTCTTGAGGCCGACAAGCCAGAGATGCGCCTGCCCGAAACCAGACGCAGAAAGTTAGCAGCGCCGCGACCCGCTATAATAGCAGCCGTGAGTGTGAAGAAATAGCGGTGGGTGCAGGTCTCCGAACCCTAAGGTCCGAGGGTGTCAATTCACCATAAATCCTCCAAAAGGAGGAATAACCCCAGCCGAGGCGATTATCCGACCCCTGAAGGGTCCTGGGTGAAGCCAAATGCAGTAGGGTTGTACTTCATAAACGATGCAATATCCCTGAGGAAATGGGGATAGTGTACAGAATATCTATCACAGCAGTGAAAAAGGATGTGCTGGCGAGACTGCAGAGCAGCCCCACAAGTGCAGCCATGAGGCTCATTGATCTTGAAGCAACAATAGTACGCTCCAATGGGCGTGTGGCCAGTTATACACCAGCAAATATGAGCAAACTCAGTAATACTGTGTCCGAAGGTTGAAATCCAAGGTCCCCCATTGAGGTACGATGGCTGTAGTGGCCGCCCGTCAGGCTGTTGAAGCTCTAGGAACACCTGTATCAGTTAGAAAAATATAGAATACAAGGCAGTTTCCTAACTATGAATTTAAGCCCTGGAGGGCAATATGCTAACTTCTGCTTTGGGAAGGCTCTCCTAATAAGAGGGAGGGGTTGCCGGTGCCCAGCATCTGCAAGGGTGATGAGGAGGGGGTAAATAAATTAGTAAGCATCCATTTCCGGGGTGGGCAGGTGGTGGGAGGTGCAGGAGGGGGGGCGGGATAGGCCAAACAGGACCCTGGGGCACTGCAGAGAACTGGTCATGTGACCTGTTTGCTCTGCAGCCTCAACTGGGGCCGTTTTTTGTGAAAAAAGTGCCCAGGGCCAATGTGATAGTATGTTACTGTATGTCATAAAAAAATCAGGAGAATCTGGGATGTGGAATGTTGCAAAACGGTGCGTATGAGGTGTCACCTTAACTTGGCGCATGTTTATTTTTAGCACAAGCTGCTAAATTGGGATCTGGCATCAAAATAGCCATTGCTGGCGCATTTCGGGCTCGTTTGGCTTCCCCCTGGGTGGAAATTGATGGGAACGATGACGCGATAATTTTGAGGGAACTGATAGCTACCTGTAGGCACCCAGAACATGGGAATACGACCATTTTTGGCGATGTTATGGCCTAAACTGTGTTTCTATGCACAAAAATGCGAAAATGCGCACCTAATGCTCTGCCTCTCATGCATCCCTGACTTATAAAAACTAGCCGATAATTTAGTATGCTACTAGAGCTTTAGAACGAGCCAATAATAATGGCCTTGCATGCATTATTGGTTATGCAATGGGCCTTTCGATGTTTATGTGCTAAAAAACCGAAAAAGCGCACTCAGATCTCTATGCCACACATGTATCTATCCTTCCAAAACATTATGCGTTCAGATAGAGGTTATCAAAGGCTACAAAACGCGCTATTCAGCGTCTCCACGCGTTCATTTGTTCCAAAGATATACCTACAACACTCCTCATCCCTCAATATCACACAAAGCGAACTTCTGTATCTCCCCCAATTCTTATCCAAGACCTGTAGAACTTTTCAGTCAGTCTCACCCAGTGCCCTAGTCACTATTTACAATCACATAGCATGGTATAGACTCCCTTTTAATATAATATAAGCACCCCTTCCTCCTCCCCCTGAAAAGCCAGAAATGCGCCCTCCATTTCCCATTCCCCAGGCTATTTATGCGAGCTGTAACATATATGCATATTAATAGTAGCCATATAGGTACCTCCATGCAAGAATACAGGAGTTAATAATGCCAAATGCACTTGCAGTGGCCAATTTCGGGTTTTCTACCTATAATCACCTTGTTTGCCCCATGGGATGCCCAATTCTTCACCAATCTTCAAGAAGAAACATGTCCCAGGATCGGAACGATCTCCTCTTCAAATTCCAACACCTCCGAGATGAACTGATTGCCACTTTTAAGGAGATCAAGGATATATATAATTAATCAGACAATGCAGAGACATTCTACTGACTACTTCTAAGTGTCCTCAAAAAGTTCTATTGTAATTGGGTCATTGTGGAAGGCAGAAGGTCTGAAATGAACCTCAAACAGACTGGTGAGGAGTGGTGATCACCGTATTGCCTAGTTTGTCAAATGTGTTCACCCCGGAAACTGGAGGTAGTATCATTGCTCACAGGTCAGAGCTTTTACACACATCTATAATATCTATTTTAAACATATTTTTACAAAATTTCAGAGCAAGGACTATACCTCCAATCCGAGGTAGAATCTTGGAGAGGGCAATTGAGAAGGCAGAAGGACAGTTGCATGAATAACATATTCAGTTCTTATTCAACTTGTGTCGGACTTTTTTTATATCACTCTAACAGTAGAATAGTAAGTATTCCGAGCTATCCGAGGAGATTTTGGGCACTAGAGGACATGCCAGAAGGATGCCATGTCCACCATCAACATTGTGGGAATCTCCTAGACAAGAAGGAGGAAGTGTCTTTGGTAACGGAATGGCGATCCTTGAGTGTTCGGAATTTAAAGAGGAGATTGTTCCGATTCTGGGACATGTTTCTTCTTGAAGATTGGTGAAGAATTGGGCATCCCATGGGGCAAACAAGGTGATTATAGGTAGAAAACTCGAAATTGGCCACTGCAAGTGCATTTGGCATTATTAACTCCTGCATTCTTGCATGGAGGTACCTATATGGCTACTATTAATATGCATATATGTTACAGCTCACATAAATAACCTGGGGAATGGTAAATGGAGGGCGCATTTCTGGCTTTTCAGGGGGAGGAGGAAGGGGTGCTTATATTATATTAAAAGGGAGAGTATACCATGCTATGTGATTGTAAATAGTGACTAGGGCACTGGGTGAGACTGACTGAAAATCTCTACAGGTCTTGGATAAGAATTGGGGGAGATACAGAAGTTTGCTTTTTGTGATATTGAGGGATGAGGAGTGTCTTGGGTATATCTTTTGAACAAATGAACGCGTGGAGACGCTGAATAGCGCGTTTTGTAGCCTTTGATAGCCTCTATCTGAACGCATAATATTTGGAAAGGATAGATACATGTGTGGCATAGAGATTTGAGTGCGCTTTTTCGGTTTTTTAGCACATAAACATCGAAAGGCCCATTGCATAACCAATAATTCATGCAAGACCACTATTATTGGCTCGTTCTGAATCTCTAGTAGCATACTAAATTATTGGCTGGTTTTTATGATGCAGGGATGCATGAGAAGCAGAGCATTAGGTGCGCATTTTCGCATTTTTGTGCATAGAAGCACAGTTTAGGCCATAACATCACCAAAAATGGTCGTATTCCCACGTTCTGGGTGTCTACAGGTAGCTATGAATGCCCTAAAAATTATCGCGTCATCGTTCCCATCAATTTCCACCAAGGGGGAAGCCAAACGAGCCTGAAATGCGCCAGCAATGGCTATTTTGATGCCAGATCCCAATTTAGCAGCTTGTGCTAAAAATAAATGCGCACCAAGTTAGGGTGACACCTCATACGCGCCATTTCGCAACATTCCACATCCCAGATTCTCCTGATTTTCTTATGACATACAGTAACATGCTATCACATTGGCCCTGGGTACTTTTTTCACAAAAAACGGCCCCGGTTGAGGCTGCAGAGCAAACAGGTCACATGACCAGTTCTCTGCAGTGCCCTGGGGTCCTGCTTGGCCTATCCCCCCCTCCTGCACCTCCCACCACCTGCCCACCCCGGAAATGGATGCTTACTAATTTATTTACCCCCTCCTCATCACCCTTGCAGATGCTGGGCACCTGGCAGCCCCTCCCTCTTATTAGGAGAGCCTTCCCAAAGCGGAAGGTAGCATATTGCCCTCCAGGGCTTAAATTCATAGTTAGGAAACTGCCTTGTATTCTATATTTTTCTAACTGATACAGGTGGATTGCAGCACCGCTAACTCTCTGCATCTGGTCTTGGGCAGGCACACCTCTGGCTTGTCAGCCTCAAGACACCCTGCCACCTCCTGGGTGGTGCTGTTTTATTTCATTTGCGCTGCATGGCCTCCAAACAGCGATCAATGAGGATGGGGTGTAGCAGGACCTCGATGGTCTCCTCCTCTTATCCCGATGCACCGTTTTCGTGAGGTGGGTTGCCCTTTGGGAAGCTTTGGTGTATACACCAGAAGGGTCTTGGTTGGGGGGCGGTCGTGCTTTAGTGCTCAACTTAGTAACTGGGTTGTGTAGCGTACGTGTCTGTAGATAGCAAGTGGGCTGCCATCGAGCACCGCTATAGAAATTGTTGATCAAAAAAAAAAAAAAAAAAAAAAAGAGTATCATTGTAGCACATGCCAATCATCTGAAGAAACTCCTTTTTCTTATTCTCTGACCACAGACCAGATGGAGAAGAATTTGTTGATAGAAGTGGTGGAACAAATCCATAGTACAGCCAAGCTATGTCAAGAATCTCTTTCTGCATCCTATCTGCTCCCAGATTTTGTGCTTCAGCCAGTGGAAAATAGGGATGGGCGTTCATAAAGACGGCACTCTGCAAAGTTGTCAGATTCTGGTTATGAGCTTCTTGAGGAAGGTATGATTCTTCAGATTCAATGTCGATATGCAAATAAAATTTATTCCATTCTTCTTGAGCAGCAGCAGAAGAGCAATCGTTTGGAGGATCTGGAAGAGAGAAGTGCTTGCTACAATGCCAAGCATTTTCAAAGGCATTGTAGATCTTTTCCTTGATGGAAAAGGTGTCGAAAGCAATTCTTCTCATCTCTGGAATAATGCAGGTCCGAATAAAACAATTCTCCTCATACATAGCCCAAATGTAAATTGTTGCCAATTCAATGGGAGGATTATTAGCTCTGGCTAGACAGACTTGACAATCTAAAGGTTGTTCTCGCTTCTGGTGTTCCTTCTTGTATATGGCCTGTCTGCCATGGTATGCATTCCATAATACGTTGAAAGGTTGTGAGGACTTGAAAATTTCTGTATTGTCAAAAAGATCAATTGAATTCTGTTGAAATTTTGGGGCCTGGAAAACAATAGTGTGGGCTTCTTGTAGGAGAATTGCTGGAGGGGCCCAAGGCTCTAGCGCTTTATTTGAAGCGTGGATGTTTGTCCATTCGTACCAGATTGGAACACCTAATTGCTGAAACCATTCTGGTGAGGGTTGTAATTCTTCTCGAGGAAGATAGATGAATACACCAGCTCGAGGTATGATATGCTCAAAGGTGCAAACAATTGATTGATACAGAGACTGTAGCCAAGCTTCTGAAAAACCTTTTTTGACGAGGTGGTGGTACCAGTTGTTGATAACTAGAGAAGGAATAGATGAAGATGATTTTGAGACTTCCTTCCACTGCGCCATTGCAACAAGATAGGACACAAAGCCTATCCAAACTCTAAACCAGTCTCTTGAGGTGGATATGGCCTTTTGTGAGGTGTAAAATGATTTGAAGTGGCGATTGTAACCCTGAGTCCATACACATGGAGGCTGCATTGATGGGAGCCCATACTGTTGTCGTAGAGAACTGGCTACTGTGGACAGGTAATGTTCCAGAGCAGCCCAGCGCTCACCATAAGATGGCAGAATAGTATAGCCTTCTTGCATTAAGACAGGATAAGGCAGGTGGGACGAGACACCAAACAAGTCTCCAGTCAACTTCAACTCATGAAAATATCCTATCACATGTCAACATGGATGCTGACAGTCCTACACCATATTCTGGTAAGGAATATTAATTCATATTCCTATTTGTTGACTAAGTTCAAATTGTTCAGGCCCTTTTGCATTGATTAACATCAATACTATTGTTGATATAATTGAGAATATTCAGTATGGTATTGCTGCTCGTATAGAGGAAAAGCAACAGAAGGAATCTCAAACAACTGGAAATATCTGTGCCGACACTTTGCATGCCATTTCAGAGAAACCTGACAGTTGGACAACCACAAAGAAGCTGGCATCATTTTGGACTGATTTTGAATATATTGTCAAACAAGCTCATACTTCAAATCTGGAGACCATGATGATGAAAAGTCATATAATGTATACATCATGGAAAATCCACACTTGGCTGAAAAACATCATTCTGGAAGTAGATGGGCACAAGATGGCACCATGGGTTGCAAATTTGAGCAAACATATCACTATGATCATCCACAATCCTGTCAATCGACCTTCAGAGCTAGTTCTCAAGGCCAAAGATTTTATGTCTAGTGCCAACGATGTGCAGTACATGACTAAACTGCCTCAATTCTGCTTCAGCAAGAACGATTATAGCATTGAGATTAAAGATATCGTCTTTAAAACTGTTCGAGCTTGGTTGAAGGTTCCAAACAAGAATATCAGCTATGTTCAAGGAGAGCTTCTCAACATTATTGTGCATTTGGGTGGTATATCCATGTTCTATTTTGATGAAGTTTGGTCAGTGTACTTTAAAGCTCCAGTGTTTCTTATGCCTGGAGCTAACTCAATACAATGCCAGAGTGCTCGATACATTGAAGATGCTGTACGAAAATTTGAAATCTCTTTTCAACAGCATCCTGCTTTTGTTAAATCAACACCTGAGCATCTTCTGCTCAAATATCTTGATCAATATATCTCTGATTGGCACCAAGACTCACAACCTGAAGTGACATCAAGTCAAGAGCATTGAGAAGCAAAGATGGAACTCTTTCTACAGTATCTTATGTGTCTAGTTCCTATTGTCAGCAGCACTCCAGCACAAATTCACCAGGGCAAGGATAACTTGTTGAAGTCCATTATAACCAATCTAGATTTTTTCTCACCATTCCATCAGCTTGCACCTACTATAGTCCATGCAGAAATTGCTATATTTAGCAACAGTCACAAGCTGAAATTGCATATTGGCCTATTCAACATGCTATGTTTCTGTGGAGTCTTCTATGGAACTGAATGGTGGAAAACAAATCTCTGTTGGTTTGATTGCTTTTTTTTTTTTTTTTTTTTTTTTGATCAACAATTTATATAGCGGTGCTTGATGGCAGGCCACTCGCTATCTACAGACACATATGCTACACAGCCCAGTTACTGGGTTAAGCACTAAAGCACAACTGCCCCCCCAACCAAGACCCTTCTGGTGTATATGCCAAAGCTTCCCAGAGAGCAACCCACCTTGCAAAAACGGTGCATCAGGATAAGGGGAGGAAACCATTGAGGTTCTGCTACACCCCAAAGTTGTCGATTGCTGTTCAGGGGCCACGCAGCACAAATGAAATAAGAAAAGCACCACCCAGGAGGTGGCAGGGTGTCTTGAGGCCGACAAGCCAAAGGTGCGCCTGCCCGAAACCAGACGCAGAAAGTTAGCAGTGCTGCAATCAGCCAGGATAGGTTGACCGCCTGCATGAAAGAGTTGTCACGGGCGCAGGTCTTTGAACCCTAGAGCTTGGTGGTGTCAATTCACCATAAATCCCCTGAAAGGAGGAACAACCCCGCCTGCAACAATTACCTGACACCTGAAGGGTCTCGGTCGAAGCCAAACACCATAGGGTTGTGCTTCAGAAACGATGCAATATCCCCGAGAAAATGGGGATAGTGTACAGAATATCTATCGCAACAGCGAAAGAGGAAGTGCTGATGGGACTGCAGAGCAGCCCCGCAAGTGCAGCCGTGAGGCTCACTGATCTTGAAGTGACGGTAGTACACTCCAATGGGTGTGTGGCCAGTTATGCACTGGCAGATGCAAGCAGTTGGTTTGATTGCTATGATGACTGGCTTCAATTCTATGATGATCTTCTCAAGGGAGGCTATACAAAAGATTCCGCTGAGAATTAACTTGTCAATAAAAAAGCTTATGGTCCCCATGCCTTCTACTTGCATGAGTTCTCTCCATGTCAGAAAGAAATTATAGGTAACTTCAATCTTAGGTATGAATGCAATGACTCACAAGATGACTACAGCGCTAAGCTAAAGAAGGATTCCTTGACTACTGGACTCATGTTCTCATGGATGACTGATGAAGAAGTGTGCAAGCTTGATGACACCAAGGGAATAATGGAATACAATGACAATGGCCCAGTCATTGACTTTGATGAAGACAATTTCCTGCCAGACCTGCTCAATGAGGATTCCTATTGTGAGAAGGAAATGGCTGACATTCAGAAAGTTATTACAGATATAGGCTGGCTAAGCAAATTGAAAAATCTGTCTCCAATTGATATTTCAAGCATCCAGCTCCAAGATATCATTCTGAGTACCAAGTGGAACATAATTGTTGCAACTGCTAAGCAGCTTATTCTTCGTAAAAGGAATGAACATCTTCCTAGCAGTTCATCAAAGTCTGAAGACATTGAGGCTGGAGATGGATACATAGATGAAGTTGTTGTCTCTCCAATGTCTTATATTGATAAGAAATTCAAAGCCAAGCAAGCTGAGGAGCAAACCCTTATTGATGAGACCATCAGTGAATTCTCCTTGAATGAAGAGCAAGAGCAGGCATTTCGTATAGTAGCCAATCATGCTACACTCTGAAAAGTTGAGCAGCTTAAGATGTATCTTGGAGGTATGGGTGGTACAGGCAAGTCTCAGGTTATTAAAGCATTGATATTGTTCTTTGCAAAGAGAAAGGAGTCTCATCGAATACTAATCTTAGCCCCAACAGGCTCTGCAGCTGCATTATTAAATGGTTCAACTTATCACTCTGCACTTGGTATTCAGTCAGATGGTACCCGGAAAATGAATGAGCATAAGCTGCTAGCTCAAGTTCGCGATTGTCTTGATGGTACTGACTACATATTTCTTGATGAAGTCTCAATGGTATCTTGCATGGACATATATAAGATTAGCTCTCAACTTGCAAAGGTAAGAGACAATTATGACTCTCCATTTGGTGGAGTGAATATGATTTTTGCTGGAGATTTTGCCCAGCTAGCACCTGTCCGGAGAGCAGCATTGTATAGCGCAACTGTTGGTACTACCTAGATGCAATTCTGCCTTTGACTCTCTAATCTATGTACTGTTGTTCAATCAACCTGTTCTTTCTTATCTTCTCTCATCTTGCTGTTCAACCTGCTCTCCATTAGACCTTGCAATTAGACATCACACTTATTTTCTCATTGCTCAACTTGCTACAAAAAAACTCTGTATATATTTCACAAAAAAAAAATACTACTTTACCACCTACAATTTGTCATGATGTCCGCATTTACATAAGGAATGCTCAAGCAAAACTGCATCAAATCGGATCAATTACTGAGTCTGCCAAGGCATTTTGTCTGAGATGTAGTTGAAGAGTTCTGCAAATGCAAGCTGTATGTCTGCTTTTTTTGCAGAGTCTTTGTTGATGAGCTCCAGTTGAACCAGACCACACTTTCCTCCTGAGTTGACTTCAGCAATAACTGCTCCCCAGACCTCAGCCTCGACAGGAGGTAACAGATTGCACTCGATAGTATCTCCAACCAGGAGCAGAGATATAAGCTGGCCAACACCTGGAAAGAGCAGGAAAAACTTGTAGAGAGCCCAATGATCATTATTTCCAATTATTTCCAGATATTTCTCCTCATGCTCTAGACTCATTTCTCAATAGCTTTTGATGTCATCCGTCTTGCGACTTTTTCCCATATTATCCCAGGTCTGAGTAGCATTCTTTAGATCCAATCCACTCTGCCAAGGCTTGAAAAGTGTGAGCATTGTTGAGCAATAATATTCACGATCACCTTGATTGCTTCTTGGAAGTGTTCTGCCTAGAAAATTTGGAACTACAAGAGGATCATCCTTCACAAGCATCACTTGATGTGTCTTATACAGTGGATGTTGAGGGAGGAATGAAAATTTCTTTCCATTGCAACTTTCATTCAAAGGCTTGTCAATGATATTGAGTTCATCCTCAGTCTCATTGGATTTTCCACCACCTACAGAGTCTACAATGTTCAGCTCATCCTCACTTTCAGAACCAGCTAAATCATCTGATGCCTGAAATGATAATTTCTGAAGAAACACTTTCTTTTCCTTGGGTGTTCTCTTTGACTTTTTGACACGTTGAATCCACTCATATAGGCTGATATCTTGGTATTGTGTAGGCTGATAGATATAGTCTTGGACTTTGGAGAGACCTACATATTTGCCCAAGTTTTTATTGAGGATGACCTGCTCCTGTTTCTCATCTTCTGCTTCTGCTTCCCATATCTTTCGCGCCTCTCGAACATAAGCCTTCCAGTAGACATTCTCAAATTTGTGCTGAGTATAGTGATCAGGATTTCGAAGCAGGTACAGAGAAGCCATAGGACTTTCTATCTCCATTTTTGCTGTTAAATGATTCACCATCTTTGTCATGAGTGATCTTGCTATTTCTTGGCGGTCCAGTGAGCCACTGATAAGCTCACTATTATGAGTGTAGATTTGACGTACCATATCAAATACAGAATAGATCGTCAGTCTAGGTTTTGTTACATAGTCTGTTACATAGGCAACAATTGCTTTAACAGCTGTTCCAGATAGGAGACACACTATCACCCGCATCTCAGATTTTAGCCCTACTAGGAGCTGCTCGGACCCTCTGGCTGCCCACACCAACCACCCCTTGCCTCTTGCTTCTCACCCCTCAGCCCTCATCCTCTCCTCTTGCCTCTCACCACCCTCTCTCCCTCTCTCCCTCTCTTTCTCTTGTCCCTTGCCCTCTCGCCCTCTTGACCTCGTTTCTTGCCCTCTTGACCTCTTGACCTCGTCTCTCGTCACTTGCCCTCTCATCACTTGCCTTTTTGCCCTCTTGCCCTCTTGCCCTTTGCCCTCTTGCTCCCGCCTCTTGCTTCTCTCCCTCTCCGCATCCTTCACCCACTCCTCCCCCTCAACAGGGATGTGGGTGCCAGAAGCGATGAATGATGGCATAGGTGGGCAAGGACGAGGGTGAGATGGACCACCTGTAGTGACCAGTGATATGTATCAAATTGGACTACTACCCAGTATCTATTATACATCAGGATGGGTAGTAGCCCTGTGGGGAACTGCCCAAGCCCAGCATATAGAGGACATAATGAGATAATTAATAATCATTCCTTTTTGGGAAAAAAGTATCTGGGTTCATGGAGCACCTTTGGATGACTCTGAATCAAGTTGTTTGATGCCATCAGCTGCTCTGGTTGGTGAGAAAAATGTGAATTACTGAAAAAATGGGTTGTCTTTTGCAAATTTTGTGATTGTTTGGCTTATATCTTGTTGTTGATAGAGCCAAATAGGTTGTGCTGATGGTGGCAGGGTCACCTAGGCCCAGGGTTTCAATTCCAATCATTTCTTTCCAAAAAGGAAATTTCTCATGGTCACATAACCACTCAATTTCACTTTTTTGGCACCCCTTGTCCCTGTCTAGATATAGCAGAAGGGGACTTGAGCAAATTTTTGCAAAGTCCCACCTGTTACATGTGACTTTGATGTTGATGGCATCAGCAAACTTGATGGCTTTATTGCTCTTCATCAATGCCAAGTCTGGGCCTGGGAATCATGTATTTATTAATTGTTTCCCTTTGAGGCCATAATATCAAAGTTTTGGAGGCTGACCCTGAAGGAAAAGGCAAATAAAAAGTCACATGACCTGCCATCAGTCTTGGCATCAGTCACATCCCTCTCCTACAATGACGACATCTCTCTATGTTGTTATAGAACGTCTTGGGCAATTGCCCAACAGGCTACTACCCATCCTGATGTATAATAGATACTGGGTAGTAGTCCAATCTGATATATATCACTAGATGACAAGACTGGGCTGTCAGCCTGACTGAGGGTTCATCACACACACCTGACACACCCTCCGCCAGCTACTCCAACACCACATCGCCCTGAACAAGGCGACGACGAACATGACACGATCCCCAGAGCACAAGGATGATGACAGAGGACAACAGCAGGCTGAGGACAGCGGTAGCGGGGCAATAGCGACAGCAGTGCCAGGGCGACAATGGGGTGAGGACAGCGAGGATGTGGTGGTGTGAGGATAGCGTAAGTACACCAACACCACAAGAATAGTGCAAAGAAGAACACACCGCAAGAATGCTTGAGCATAGTGGTGCAATCCAGCAGTATGCAGCACAAGCACAATGACGACGGCTTCACAAGCATGACAGCAGTGGCAACACAAACACAATGGCAACATGAGCACAACAGCGGTGGCAACATGAACACAAGGACGGCAGCAAAATGAGCACAAAGGGGACGGTGGCAGGTAGGGCCACCGAAGATGGCCAGCAGGTCCTACAGGTGGTAACAGCATGCTCATGGCACACTGTTTCTGCTCTCTTTCTTTCTATCTTACAGCAGGTGGCTGGTAGAGCCACCCATGTAGTGTACTTATTTTATTCCAATTTAAAATGATTTTTTCCTCATTTTTTGGAGTGCTCTGAGTATGTCCGAGCTCACCAGAACTGGACATGACAGTTTCTAAAAATAGACAACACCCAAAGAAACACTGTTATCCAAAATCCCCCCCCCAATCCAGCCCATCCCACCCCCCTGACAGTGGGGGAAATGGTGCACAACAATGAGGAAATATGTTTCCTTATTGGTGATGCCTTTTCCCTGCTAAAAACGGGTGCAGGAGCACCCCAAATGATGAGGAACAGTGTTTGGGCACTGTTTCCTGTATTGTTTGCATATATTGACATGCCCTGCCCACAGCTGCGAGCTCCAGCACATCTGGCAAGGCCACTCTCCATAGGTGGACTGTTCAACTACAGTCCTGATATATAAGGATACCTTGTTTAAATACAAGATCTGATATAGATTTCTAGCAGACATGGCTGAACTTCAAGTCTATGTCTAGGAGGGTAATATTCTACCTTCTATTTTGAGAAAGCTCTCCTATTACCACAGAGGGGTTAATGAGTGCCCAGCATGTGAGATGTGACTGATGCCAAGACTGATAGCTGATCATGTGACTGTTTATGTGCCTTTTCCTTTAGGGTCAGTCTCTGAAACTTTAATATTATAGCTTCAAAAGGAAACAATTAATAAATACATGATTCCCAGGCCCAGACTTGGCATTAATGAAGAGCAATAAAGCCATCAAGTTTGCTGATGCCATCAACATCAGAGTCACATGTAACAAGTTGGACTTTGCAAAAATTTGCTCAAGTTCTCTTTTGCTCTATCTAGACAGAGACTAGGGGTGCCAAAAATGCAAAAATAGCAGGTCATATGACCATGAGAAATTTTATTTTTAGAAAGAAATGGTTGAAATAGAAACTCTAGGCCTAGGTGACCCTGCCACTATCAGCACAACCAATTTGGCTCTATCAACAACAAGATATAAGCCAAATAATCACAAAATTTGCAAAATGCAAGCCATTTTTTCAGTAATTCACATTTTTCTTGCCAATGAGAGCAGCTGATGCCATCAAACAACTTGATTCAGGGTCATGAAAGAGTGCTCTATAAACCCAGATATTTTTTTTCCAAAAAGAAATCATTATCAAAAATCTCATTATATACCCTCTTCCCAAAGCAGAAGGTAGGATATTGCCCTCCCAAATGTAGACATAGAGTTAGAAAACTACCTAGAATTTCTATATTTTTACAGCTGATACAGATGCAAATCTCTACCCCTGGCAAGGACCAGAGCACTGGAACACCTTGGCAACATTATGTAGGATACAGAGGGTCTTTAGTAAATGTAGAGTTCATAGATGCACATTCATTATTCATGGCTGCATATTTAAATTACCAGTTTGCACCAAAGCCCCCAAAGTGGGCATATTGCAATATCTTGGCACCCAGAGTATCAAAAAATCTGAAAGTTGGTACAGAGGTAGATATAATATGATTGATAATAGCTTCAGAGTTATAGACCTGTAGCATCAGTATGTGTTGAGATATAGAGGTGTGGGTTTTTTGCATTAAAAATATGTAATATCTCATGCCACAGCATCCCTGAAGCCCTCAAATTTTTTATATAATCTTCTCTGAACATTGCCTCATGCTGTATAGAATTTCAGAGCTGTAGCTGCAGCAGTTGCAGAGATATAGAGACACTGTTTCTGTAGTAGAAGAATATGTGACTTGCTAGGTCATATAAGTAGAGTTTGACAGCTATGACTGGGGACCTGCAATCCCCACCAAATTCAAACTCCAACTCTCGCAGAGAGAGAGGTGTTCCATAAATGTGTTGCTTTCCACACCCACTCTAGACTTTCAAAAAAAATATTTTGGGATTCAGATATGTCTTACAGTAAATCCTTGATTTTACATTTTTGGAACGAGTCCTCAAATATATAAAACACATTGCACAGTATACAGTATCACAAGAACTAGGACCAGTATAAAAATTTTAAGTCTAAGGATTTGATGGCATACAAGTTCTCTTTAAAACCCAGTACAAATTTGAGTGTCAGAATGGCCTGACGAAACATGTTAAATTGATGATGCACTCGAGGAGAGTGACACCCAATTCAGGGGCTGATAGTGTGCTAAAACAGGAAGGTGACTGCAACAAAACACATTTACTGCATCACATCTCACAGTAAAATGTGTCTCATTCATCTCCCTGGCTATTCCATGCCCCTGCACTGCTCTGCCATGCAGAAGGCACAATCCCTTAATGCTCTACACAATTACCATGCTCAGAATGCAGCAAGGAAAGCAGAACATGGCAATAAAGATGCCAACTCACCTGGAAACCAAAAATCAAACAGAACACTCCCCATCCTCAAGCAGCAGCTTCAAAAGCTAACAGCAAAGCTGGAGGAAGTTGCTAGAAGACTGAAGAACCACACCAAGGAAGTTCAGCATGCAAAGAAAACATAGGACAGTTCTTGGGAACTCAACCAAAGCCTAAAGGATGCAGCACAGAGACAACACAAGCCAACACCTGCTCAGACTACAAAGGCTGTTAAAAAGGCACTCAAAGCTCACGGAGTAGACAGAACTGTAAACCTAAAGTCCAAGGAGGTTGTCATGAAGGACTCTTGTGAGATGGTTCATGAGAGGATACATAAAGAAGGTACTCACTCTCATGTATCACCAATGATTTCTCTGTTGTGAAGTCCACCAAATCAATGGTCTAAAGATAGATTGAAGCTTTCGTCAATGACAAGCAGCTTACTTGAGGCAGAAAGCAGCTGAATAACATGCTAAAGTGGCTGATAAGCAATGGAAGATTGATGAATTTGAATGTATATCCAATGGATTCACACTCAAACTTAACATCGAGAAGTGGAGGTCTGGCCTCAAGAATACTTGTGTAATTGATGTAAAATACAGGAGAAAAATACAGTACCCATAAATATAATGTAGAGTATGTGAATACTATTTCATTTGTGGACAGATTTCTATAGAGGTAAGTGATCAGGTGACCTGTGCTGGCCATAATCGTGTGCTACATTATCACTTTCTTTCTTCTGCTGCTACTATCACCATTCCTCCTCTTCCTCTTCTACTATAGATACCTACACCATGCACCTGTGCCTTCTAATGAAGTTAGAGCACATTTTGAAGGGCTGAATAGAGGAGGAGAAAAACAAAGAGAGACCCAAGTAGCTGGAGATCTGAGTAGCTGGAGACTGAATGTCCAACACAGTGAGTGACTGACTAACTCTCCTTCCACTCTTCCTTACTCACCTGCTAGTTCTCTGTTGCATCACAAAAGATGATAATAGACCCCATGTCTCATTGCTGGCCACATCTCCCTACTACTTGATGCTGGCCTGCTGATTCAACATCAGCCATGGTAACTGGAAGCTGCTCCCTCATGGCTCAACATCTGCCATCCACAACTCAATGTCAGCTCCAACAATTCAATGACCGCCTCCACAGATCAATGTCAGACCCAACATCTCCATGTCCATGTCCTCTAATGAGGATTATGGCAGAGCTGGATAGAGAGAAGAACCACAAGGGAGAGCCAAGCAGCAGAAGACCCAGCATGGTGTGTCACTGACTTTAATACCTCCTTCCATTATTTACTCCACCCCACCAGTTCATTGTCATGTTGTGCGACTTGATGACAGCCTCCACAAATCAACAACAACCACCTCTGTTTTCAGGCCTATCATACTCCTCATCACTTTTGGTAAACTTATGAAGAAGATGATTGCAAACAGGATACAGTTTGATGCCATCAAGCATGATATCTTTCACCCAAACCAGCTTGGCGGCATTCACCAAAGGTCGACTGAGGATGCTGGATTGATTCTTACCCATCTTGTGCAAGTGGGGTGGGTAAAGGGTCTCCAGACTAGCGCGCTGGCTTTTGATATCACGCAGTTCTTCCCTTCTATCAACCATGAAATGTTCATAGCTGTCCTGCGCAAACAAGGGTTTTTGCTGATTTTGGTGGATTTCTTTGCTTCTTATCTGGTTGGGCACTCTACAGTATATTGCTGGAACATCTTCCAATCTGACTTTTGGTCTGTGGGTGTGGGTGTCAGGCAGGGCTCAGCACTCTCACCTGTCATTTCAGGGCTTTTCATTGCTCTAGTAATGAAGCTCTTTTGCATCAAAGCTGCGCTGCTAAACATGACGCTCCTGTCTTTTGTGGACAATGGGACCATTCTAGCCCAGTCCAAACAACTCAATGATAACAATGTGGGCTGGCGTAAGGCCTATAAGATTATATACCTTCTCTTTGTTGCATTCACACTTGTTCTTGAACATGACAAGACCGAGTTGTTCCACTTCTCACATGGGCATGACACATACAACCCTTTGCTGGATTTGGGGTACGCCCCATATACTGGTGCTATGCCTTTGAAGCCCAAGATCTATTGGCAGTACTTGGGCTTCTACTTTGACCGCAGGCTCACGTTCCATGAGCACGTTTGTTATTATGCCACCAAGGCATTCACTACTGTGCAAGTCATGCGCATGCTCGGGAACTCCACCAGAGGTCTCTCACCTAGGCAGCGACACCTCCTCTATAGATCATGTGTGGTACCTATTGCCACGTACAGATATTGTCTCTGGTATTTTAATGGTGCCTGCAACAAAGGCACCATTAACCAGCTCAAACGGATGCAGCAAAAAGCTGCTCTATGGATCACAGGTGCTTTCCACACCTCACCAACAGGCAGTCTTGAAGCCCTTGCAGGCCTCATCCACATCCATCTCATGCTGAAGAAGCTGGCAATGCACGCTGTGTACTGCATCGCCACCCTCTCAGACACCCACCCTCTTTGCTCCATGATGGGCAAGAGACTTCTCAAACGGGCTGAACCCCACGCCCACTCTGCCACCTTGATGACTCCCACCATGTGGGGGAAAGTCAGGAGCACTGTCATAGAGGTGGACAAATATGTCCACACCTTAACTGAGAGCTTCAAGCCCTTTGCATCTGAAGCTCGCCCTGGTGATCGGCTACTGGACCACTATGCAGACCGTCTCTGCTTTGATGAGCATGATTCTACTTAGGATAGGTGCCCATATCTTGATGAGCTCATCGCAATTGCGAGGGCTGATCCACTAACAGTACTGGCTGCAGCTGATGGCTCTATCCCTCGGTCTAACCAGTATCAGGCAACTTTGGCATTCCATCTGCTTTGCATTGGGATATTCATGGCAAGGTGCACAAGTATGTCACCGAACTTAAAGTCAGGATTGGACATCGTAAGACAGACAATTCCATAGATGTGCCATGCTCTCAAGCTGCGCACTCAGTCCTGGACTCGTGGAGTTCCACTTTCCAGGATCCAACCTACTGGGGTTCCAAATTCTTGGAGCTTCAACAGCCTGACAGGCAGCTGATTCAGCCAATCATACCTTGACAGAGGTCCCTGGCTTTCATACTTTGGACACAGCATCACTGAGTTTGCTCGTATTTGCCAGTGTATAACTGGCTATATGCCCATTGGAGCATACTACTGTTGCTTCAAGATCAATGAGCCTCATGGCTGCACTTGCAGGGCTGCTCTGCAGTCTCACCAGCATGTCCTTTTTTGCTGCCACAACAGATATTCTGTACACTATCCCCAGTTTCTTGGGGATATTGCATCGTTTTTGAAGCACAACCCTACAGCATTTGGCTTCAACCAGGACCCCTCAGGTGTTGGGTAATTGCTGCGGGTAGGGTTATTCTTCCTTTTGGAGAATTTATTGGTGAATTGACACGCTTGGCCCTTAGGGGTCAGAGACCTGCACCTGCAACAGCTCCTTTGTGCAGGCAGTCTCCCTATATTGGTTGATTGCAGCACTGCTAACTTTCTGCATCTGGTCTTAGGCAGGTGCATCTCTGGCTTGTTGGCCTCAAGACACCCTGCCACCTCCTAGATGGTGCTGGTCTTATTTTCATTTGTGCTGCATGGCTCCTGAATGGCATTTGATGACTATGGGGCATAGTGAGACCTCAATGGCCTCCTCCTCTTATCCTGATGCACCACTTTTGCAAGGTGGGTTGCCCTCCAGGAAGTTTTGACATATACACCAGAAGGGTCTTGGTTGGGGAGGCGGACATGTTTTAGTAGTTAACTTAGTAACCAGGTCACGTAGCATACATGTTCTGTAGATAGCAAGCAGGCTGCCATCAAGCACTGCTATATAAATTGTTGATATAAAAATAATAAAAAAACAACCACCTCTGTGACTTGGCAATAGTGTTCTCTTAGTCATGCTCATGACTTGGCATTTGCTTACTGGAACATGTACTTCACATCTTTATTCTCAATATATATCTATTCTATTTCATGATGTTCTGAAAGTAAACTTTTTTAGAGGATGAGGGCAAGAATGGAGGGCAAGGAGGAAGTAGTGGAGCAAACAGAGCAGGCAGCAGCAGAAAACAAGTACAAATGGCCCCAAACTGTGAGGTCTAGGGCCATTCATGCACCAGGGCCATTATTGGATAGTCCTGGTGGTGGTGGTAGCTCTGGGCATGTTGGAGGGGCAACAAGAGGTGGTGGCAGGTGAGGAGGGTGAGGAGAAGGTGGTCGGGTGACAAGGGTGGGCAGTGGCATGAAAATGAGTGTGAACAACCCCAAACTGCAAAATTTGAGGTTGTTTATGCACCAGAGGTGTTGAATGGGCAAGAGGAGGCAGCAGAGGGAGGTCTTTACACTCCCCCACATATCCCTATAGGACTCTAGTGGACTCCAGTGGAGTCTGGTAGAAATATATTAGCAGAAACACCAGCCAAAAGTGCCTACTGGACTCCTGTGGAGTTCACTGGAGTGGGGGTGCGCATTTGCAGTTGGCTTGATGGGACCATGACTAAGCGCACAGCCATTGAAAAGGACGCTGCCAGGCTCAAACTTGCGTTGACCTTGCTCTCTTGCCCTGTGCTCTCTGATCAGCCTAAAACCGGCATAGAATAATTTAATGACACCAAATACATCTTATTTTACATTGAAATGGAGAATGAGAAGGATAGAGCCAACATACCAGAGCCCGACATGTGTAGTCACAGGTGTGACACCTGCATTGCACCATGTGCGAGGGGCCATTTTTGAGGTACCATTTATGGGACGGTCGCTCATCCAGCCACCAAAATTTTTTGCATGTCGAGGCCTGAAGCCATTATCTTTTGAGGCTTGGTTCAGAATTCTTGATGAGTGTGTCTGTGTGCAAGATACATACAGCATTTTAACCATGTGGGACAAATTTAAAAAATCCGGCTCTAAGCCTTGAAAGATAATCAAAAGTAATATTCATTTGGCCAAAAAATAAATTTATTTAGGCGGAGTTGGGCTCAGAAATGGTACCAGTGTTTGTGCCATCAACTTTGGCAGGGGACCGTCAAAAGCTAACATCAACAAATAACAGGGCTTTTAGCAGCAAATACACACCCCCAACTGGAGTCTACTGGAGTGGAGTGTCCATCTTCCACTGGACTCCTATAGAACTCCAGTGAACTCCAGTAAACAATGCAGAGAGATGTCATAGTCATAGAAGAGAAATGTGACTGATGCCAAGGTTGATGGCCAGTCATGTGACTTTTTATTTGCCTATTTCTTCAGGGTCAGCTTCTGAAACTTTGATGTTATGGCCTCAAATAGAAACAATTAATAAATATATGATTGCCAGTTCCAGACTTGGCATTGATAAAAAGTAATAAAGCTATCAAGTTTGCTGATGATATCAATATCAGAGTCACATGTGACAAATTGGATTTTGCCAAAATGTGCACTATCTATACAGGGACTAGAGGTGCTAACAATATGAAATATGCAGGTCATATGACTATGAGAAAATTTCTTTTTAGGAGAAAATAATTGCAATAAATGATGATTCTGAATCCCCTTGAGTAATGGTATTTGGCTCTATTAATAACAAGATATAAGCCAAATAATGCTAAAATTTGCGAAAGTAATCTACTTTTTCAGTATTTTGCATTTTTCTTGTCAAGCAGAGCAGCTGATGACATCAAATACCTTGATTCAGGGTCAACCAAAGGTGCTCTACAAATCTTGATGCTTTTTCCTAAAAAGAATAATTATTAAGAATCTTATTACATACTCTATATGCTGGACTTGGGCAATTGCTCAACAGACTATTATCTATTCTGATGTGTAACAGGTACTGGGTAGTAGTCCAGTAAGACTCCAGTAAGACTCCAGTATCACACTCCAGTAGAGTCCAGTATACTTTCTTACTGGACTCCACTATAATTCCACTGGACTCCACTGGACTCCACTGGATAATATGCCAAGGACTCAAAGTGGAGTCCTATAGCACTCTGTGGGGGACCACAAAGTACTGCAGATTGAAGGCAATCTTGATGCGTGGGTTACCGGCATCAAGACCGACATCACTTTTTGGGCAGATAAGTACCAACCCGTCTATCTTGAGCATATCAGGACCTTGGGGGAGTTTGGGGAGTTCATGAAGCAGCACGATCTCCTTGGTCATATGCAGCATATTCTCCATAATTATGAACAGTAAGGTTGTAATGCTTCTGATCTACTCAGCTATTCACTTCCATTTATCTTTAGGTTACATGCTGGAGCCCCTTCTCTCATTGTCTCCATCCGCTACATTGCTTCCATTGCTGTCTTCTGCAAAGCTATTCAGGACTACATTGATGATCCTGAGACTGATGACAAAGGCAGCCAGATGATGCTCTAGCCCGTAGGCTTCCAGTTGTAGCTACACTAGCTAGGCTATTTTATACCCCTCGAACACCACTTGAATATTGTCTCTAGTTACCTTTCAATGATTTACTCCTTGTTTGTGGTCATCTATTCAATGTGGTGGTCACAAACTATTTGCACCACAAACTGATCATATATATCTGAGTAGTCAATGTCTGACTATGTATTGCTATCATACTTTGAAGCTACTATACAAAATAGCTGCACTGCAAGGCTACAGCTCATTTGGTAGGATGCTATAACAATCAAGCATTGCTACTGATGGCTATACAAGAGGGGGCTCTCTACCGTGTTACAACATCTATAGAGTCAGTATTGCACTTTATTGACATCTGGTTTTTTCCTGATGAGCAAGAGGGATGTGACAAAGTGTGACACCATGACATGCTGCAGCTACAGGTTGCGGCTGCAAAAGTTGCAGCCCAACTTTGATGGTCTCTAGTATAAATAAGCCATCTGGAGCCTTGCCCCCCATGCAAATACAAGCAGCAGCCTCTGAAATAGACAAAATATATTTCCCAAGCTCATTCACTAGTTTGTGTAGTACAGAATCTTCCACTCAACACCTTGTTAAATTTCTTCACCTAGCCCTATAGATAGCCATGGCCAAAATCCAGTCCTTGTCCCTCATCACACCCAAGTTGGCCAATGTGCAAACTTTGGCTACTATGTTACAGATCACATCCCCAGCCCATAGATTTGAAATAGTACAGTAGCTAATAACATCCAGCTGCAACCCAAATAGACAGATCCTAGCAGGAACCACACAAATCAAGAATTGATTAATTCTTGATGTTTTTCAAAACAGTTATGAGATTCAGACCTGTCTACCTATGTCATCCACCCATCAACTATTCTAGAATAGATACAATAATAATTATTTAGAATATATAGTCATTTTATATGATTCTGCTATTGGATGATCCTTAAATTCTTCAAAAATAAGTGTAGATGATGCTGGTGTAATTTTCTGATACTTTGATGATCTTGAATGTTTTCTGAATAGTATACTGATTTGAAATCAGATTAATAGAAGTGAACAAAAACAGTTTACTCACAATCCAGCAGTAATAAGAAGAATCAAGACTATCAAGCCTATTAATCCGCCAAGAAGTTTGAACTTGTTGACACTGAAAAAAACCTGAATTTTGCTAAGACCTTGAGGATCTGGATCAACAAATTCAAGTTTGCGATTTGGGAGTTCTGATTTGCTAGATGGGTTTTGTGAATTGTAACAGTACTGATTAAAGCACTGGATGCAGATAGTTGAACGTGGTACTGCAGGTGATACTTTTGAACGTGCCCGATCAAAAGCAGCACACTGTAAACATTTGCCCCAATTTGGATCAGGAGAATTAGATTTGGGAGTAAATCCAGATATTGTGTTGGAAAAGACTTGATCAATGAAGAGGCGAGTGTGATGCAGGGTGTATGTTAATTGAAAAGTAGGTGTACTAATAGAGTATCAGATATGTCTTTGCAGTGAATTTGCACTGACTTACTTTGTTACTGGATCATTACCAGAAATTGGAGGAGCATTGGGTAAATAGATGATCAAAGGATAATTATCAGTAGATGAAGGATCACATCCAAAGAAAGTAGGATGAGCATTGACTCCAGTTGCAATGAAATCCTCAGGAGTAGAAGGTATGGGAGGAAATTGTTGATGAGTACTTTGTAGCAGGGTGGTTTGCCTTGTGGAAGTGAAGATTAATCCTGTACCACTATATATTATTGAGCAATGAAGCAGCATCAAAGATACAGATACAGACTTTGGCCAATTATTCACAGGATCATCTGCACTTCCTTCCGCCGTGACAATAACATCAAGATTCCTGGCGCGCACCAATAATGGACCGTAGGGAATGTTTTCCTGATTGGAGGAACCATCAATAAGTTCCAGCCAGGAGGCGTTCACGTCTTGAAAGTCGGGGATGTCTAGTCCTTGAAAGGGATTCGGCCAGTTGGCGACATCATCCGCTCGTGTGCGCACTTGCTGTAATTGACGAGAAAGGACATAGAGCAGCCCTGCGCTGTCGCTGCTCGAGAATTGAGAGAGTGTGTTGCGAGCGAAATCTAGAATTTGCTTGGAGGTGGATCAGCCACCAATATCCTGGGAGGGTCGAAGCTCCTTACGTTGAACAGACTCGCGCTGGTGCCCATCACAAAGCCTGCTTGATCCAAGCCGGTGACGCAGGCCGTCCCGTTGATTGACCGCCCATTTGACAGATGGGTCCCCGCATACGAAAGATTCATGCCAGTCGAGAGGAAGGGGTCGAAAGAAGCAAACTCCAGTGGTGTTATCTGTGCAAGATCGTAAGTAAACGGAGGCGAAACTCAGATGTGATCGTACTTCGTAGACTACCGAGTTGAGTGGGAGAGTTGCGGTCAAGTTGGAACCGACAGGACGTGAATCGGCGACGACGATTGGAAATGGAACGGAACGGCTTTGGTAGGCGGGGATCTGAGGTATTCGGGACCATAGCTGCCCAGAGCCATGCCCTGTGTCATTGCTGAAGAAGTTCTCGCGTGTCGTTTGGTTCAGAAAGTGATAGGATATCATGCGGGACCAAGGGTCCGTGAGGCTGGTGTCACTGCAGGCGTGTTAGTCATTGGGCTGTGCACGAACAAGGCAGAGCCTCACACTCCTCTGTCTGCCTTTGCAATGATGCCGTACAATATACTGCCATAGAATGCTTGGTTGCGGTCTGAGAGAAGGTCCACGCCGTCGGGAGTGACGAACGAAAGGTCGAGCATCCATCCGCTGAGATCCTGCCGTCGCCTAAAACGAGGTCGTCGATCTTGGGCCAGTTGTTGAAGAATAAGGAGCCGGTCAGCCAGGACCCGCCTAGAAAGTTCGTCAAGGGCTGACAGCACGTTGAGAGTAAAGAGGAAACGCACCAGAAAGCCCTGAGAGGTAAGATGCGACCTGCAGCAGACCGCCTGTGCCTGCTGCCTTGGCCGTCGCGTTGCGAGCATCCAAACCGAGGAGACAGCCTGCCCCATATTGTGCTGCCCGAAGCCCTCCTCCAGGCACGGCGATGCCAATCTTTGGATAGGTTGCAGGGGAGAATGTTGAGAGGTCGTAGCCAATCCCCGACCCGTCGCCAAGCCAATCTTTCCAAGCATTGGGTAGAACGTTGTTGGCGCGTTCTGAGATGTATCGCTGTTCTTCTGGGTGGAGAGTCTGGTTCTGAGGGGAGAAACGGCGAATGAGAGGAGCAGTTGAGAGATCAGGGCAAGGGACGTTGGTGTCTGGAGCATAGGTCGCCACCGAATCGAGGTTGCGTCGTTTATGGGTACGGCCCGATGACATTCCGGCGAAAAGCGCAAGGGTGCACAAGGGGACTTTCATGTCTGGCAGGATGGTTGCACGTAGAGGTTGTGGTTGAGAATGACAGAAGCGTGCGCAAGTAAAGCGGTACGGCAACAGCGAGGCGACATAATTAGCTCATGGGAATCATTTTATTACTCTCGAAGTTGCCAAGTACAATAACAAGATAGAATACAGGAAAGCGATCAATCGTCGAACTGACTTTCAAAGAGATAGTTTGCTGCGAGCTCCTCGTTCTTATCGCAGGCGAAGTAGGCCTCGAGAACGGCTTGCCGGGGGAAGCCCAGGGCCTCGAGCTTGAAGAAAATGATGAGATATATGGAGTTGGGTGCAATATGACTCGAACGCACTCTTAGGATCGCCGCCCGTTCCTCTTCTGTCACATTGACGACATGAGCGCCAGGTGGGACGGGACCTGCGCCATCTTCGTCGTCGAGCTCAACGCCGAGAAGTTGGAAGAGGGCTTCTGGGTTCTGTGCGATCATTTGAGCGATGGCAGGATTTTGAGTAGCGAGTTGCTGAATCAAAGGCTGAATGAGCTCAGGGTTGCGGCGAATTTGCTCGCGAAGTTGTTGTATCTGAGGATTGTTCTGCAGAGCTTCGAAATTGAGCCCACCAGGGCCTGCGGCAGTTGGGGCAGCTGGGTGTTGGGCGCCTGATCCCGCCTGCTGTTGTTGCTGTGCAAGCTAGGGAGAGCAATGAGGGATAGGAACGGAGAAAGACGGGAGGAGCGGACCTGGAATAGGTTCTGGGGCTGATTTTGAGGTTGAGCAGGTGCTGGAGCTGCTGCTGCGGGGGCAGCTGGGTTGGCAGGCAGCGTTGGTGCAGCGGTAGCGGCGGGAGGTTGGGGTGCAGCTTCAGCCTCTAGGTGGGCTGGGATTCCCTGGAGTAAGAGAGTGAGAAGATGTAGAGGAGAGGGGGAGGATTGGGACGGACAGTCATCAGATATTCAGCTGCGCGATCTGGATTGTTGAAGCTAGCGCGCATAGCGCGCAGGACTTGATCTCTGGGGAAGCCCATCTCGACCAAGTTGTTGATGGCGGACTGAAGGCGGTCTCCGGACAAGAACGAGGTCTGATCTACAAATGCGGGAGCAGGTGCATCGGATGCAGGTGGCTGAGCGTCTGGAGCGGGTGCAGCTGGGGCGGGCTCAGTGGTAGACGGGGCTGGGATTGGGGCAGCGACGGAGGGTGGCAAGGACGGGGCAGCAGGGGTAGATTGTTCTGCAACTTGTGCGGGTTCGGGGTGAGCAGGAGCCGGGGTAGGTTTTGGCTGTGAATGTGTAAGAAGCGAGAGCGACGGATGGGGAGATCGAGACGGACCTTTGAGACCATAAGGACGAGAAAATCCTTCTCCTTGATGCCGCATGAGTCGATTGTCTTGTCGTCTGTGAGGATCTTGCCTGGAGAGGGGTGAGCTGGAGGAGGCGACCAGAAGAGGAGCCATACCCGAGTAGATAATCTTCTGAGACGCGGCGGGATGCGCGTGGGACTGCTCGATCTTGGCCTTGAGGTCGGCGATGGACTCGGCGGGGTCGACGTCGATCTGGGGGGTGGTCAGGGTGTGCGATGGGCGTGTCCCGGGGCCTGTACGTACCTGGAAGACCTTTTGTTGTGTGGTCTTTATGGTGACCTTCATGGTGGCTGGAAGAGAGAGATGACGCGTTGACTGCCCGATTCGGCCAAGCTGACTCTGCAGATGCCATGGAGCAGGAGGCCGGCGACGACTATGTGCGCCGCATCGCTGCATACATCCGCGCCAACGAGCACCGTCTCGCCCACTCGGGCCCAACTCCCCGCCGCCCCGTCTCTCTCCCCCCGCCGTCCCTCTTCTCCTGGCTCACACACGCCGCGCCCCCCGCCCCCCTCACGCTCGCCACCGACACCCACCACCTCTTCTATCTCCTCATCCGCCTCGAGGCCCTCGGTATCGATGTCGGCTCCCTCGACGTCCACATCCACGCTCCTTCCCGTCCAATGAGCTACGCAAGCGTCTTCGCCGACTCCAAGAACCCCGAGACTCTCTCCCTCGCCTCCCTCCGCTCCTCCCTCTCCGTCGTCTCCGCCTTCTCCTCCTTCGGCTCAGTCTGGTGGTCAGCCTACCAGCCCCCCACCATAGATGCAGAGCTCAAGTACATCTACAGCAGCTTCACAAAGCTTCCCGCCCTCGCCCTCTCTCCCCCAGGCAGAAACCTCATTACCGAACTCGTCCATGATCCCCCAGGCCACAACGCTGTCCCACTCGACGCGTTCAAGAACCTTCAGCGTCTCGAGTGCGACAATATCGATCCGCGCACCCTTCTCGGCTGGGACCGCCTCGCCGAATCCTTGAGGTCCCTCAAGATCAAGAGCTCTGGCCTCCATGACGTCTCCGTCATCTTCATCGGTGCTGTCCTCGACGACGACGCCCGCAGAAACGGCAGTACATCCCGCAAGCGTCAGAGGATCATCCCACCTCTACATACCCTAGCCGAAGATACCACCGTTGACGACCCCGACCCTTTACCGAAACAGCTTTCTTCCCTCAAATGGGCTTTCCTCAAGCACCTCTACCTACCCGACAATGCTCTCACCTTCTTCCCCCAAGAAATAATTCCCTATTTTCCGTCCCTCACATATCTCGATCTTTCCTCAAACCTCTTGGTTTCCGTCCCTCCAGGTCTCGCCGAACTCTACAAGCTTCATTCCCTTAATTTATCCGACAATCTCATCGATTCCGTGCTTGGTATCTATCAGAACCTCGGCCAAGTCCTCGCTCTCAATCTCTCCCACAACCGTCTCGAGTCACTATGCGGGCTCGAACGTCTTCTTGCTCTCGAACGCGTCGATCTCCGAGACAACCTCATTGACGAAAGCCTCGAAATCGGCCGACTGGCCGTTCTTCCCAATATCGCTCAATTATGGGTTCAAGGCAATCCCTTTACCGAGGTTGAGGATGCGTATCGTATCACTTGCTTCAATTACTTTGCCAAAGAAGGCAAGGCCATCTCCCTCGACGGAACACCACCTGGCCCATATGAGAAACTTAGCCTCGAACACGCCGTCTCCGACCCCATTCCATCCACCTCGCCATCTGCACCTGTCATTTCCGTCGAGCATGCCCGCGATCCATCAGCATGCAGCCCACCACCACCCGACGAGACGTCTTCTTCCCCGCCCCGTCACCCAGCTGGGATTGGCGGCCCGCGGCGGAAAAAAGTCAAACGCATCGTGGAGCTCGACGCTAATACGAGTGGACAAAGCTCTCGCTCTGGCTCGCACTCGAGAATGCACTCGGTAGACCGTCGACCAGAAACCAAGACGACAGAGTCGCCTCGACCAGCGGACAGTCAGCCGCCAGTCACCCAGAACGCACCATTGAGCCATCGCACGTCAGATCCTTCCTTGAACGCCCCTCCAGAGTCCAACGACACGCGACAGCGGCCACGGCATGTTCGCCACCAAACAGACAGCTTCAATTCCACCTCTTTCATGGCTGCATCCGACGCGTTCAGGTCTTCCGAGGGGAAATATTCGAGCCTGTCTCGTTCAAACCGGCGCAACACCATGACGTCAAGATCTGAGGCGCGTCGAAATCGAATCAGCGCGTCGGTCTTCGAATCGCCAGGGGAGGTGCCGGCATCTGACGACAGCGGTGAGACGTACCGGAGGCGAATAGAGGGACTGAAGAAGGACATGGGCGAGAGCTGGCTGAAAGTTTACAACCAGAGCCATGGTTGAGTCTCGACTTGATTGTAGTTAGTCTACCGTTACCCCTATGCCGTTAATATCACGTGATATGTTGGTCGCTGTCACAAGTTGGCGCATTTCTCTCGTCCCCATTTTCACCTCGACCGTCTCCCTCTTGCTAGCCCGTCTTCGCTCCTTACTTTCTCTTCATCATGGGTGCAAATCTTTCAAAGGCTATGGGTTCGCCCTCTTGCTCTCCGTTGCTGCGCACCCTCTGACGCCACCACGTTTCAGGCAAGATTTTTGGGAACAAGGAGATGCGGTTGCTCATGTTGGGCTTGGATGCGGCGGGCAAGACAAGTACGTGGCGAGTTCGGGATCTTGTATGCAGCTCCAATTGACCGCGGCCATCAGCGATTCTCTACAAGTTGAAGCTGAACCAGTCCGTAACGACCATCCCAACTGGTGCGTTGAGCTATCCCTTCCTGCCACCGTCCAGCTTCTCATACACTCTCTAGTCGGCTTCAACGTCGAGACAGTCACGTATAAGAACGTCAAATTCAATGTATGGGACGTCGGAGGCCAAGATAAAATCCGACCGCTCTGGAGACACTACTACACAGGCACTCAGGGTCTTGTCTTCGTCGTCGACAGCCAGGATCGTGAACGAATCGACGAGGCGAAGCAGGAGCTGCACCGGATATTGAGTGACCGCGAGATGAAGGAGTGCCTACTGCTCGTGTTTGCAAACAAGCAGGACTTGCCAGGAGGTGTGTTGCTTGTGGCACTGCCGTATGCTTCTATCTTATCGTTGCCCCCCTAGCCATGTCACCCGCGGAGGTCACTGAGAAGCTGGGTCTACACAGAATGCGCGACCGGTCGTGGTACGTGCATCCAAGGTATGTCGATGCAGTTTCTCCACACCACTTGCCCTAACTGGGTATGCAGCTGTGCGACAACTGGTGAGGGTCTGTTCGAGGGTCTCCAATGGCTGTCACAAAACGTCAAGAAGCGCCAGCAGTAGAGGCGCCGCTCTCAGCCACCGATCCACACTCACTTCTTGCCTTCTCAGCGATGGCAGGATCTCGGAACAATGTTCTATACCAGACTTCACGTTTTTGACCCATACCCGCTTCTGTCTTTTTCGTTTTCCTCTTTTGTTTCCCGACCGCTCATGGCCATGCACGACTCGCGCAACGTACGACTGGATACTCTTTAGCCATAGTCTAATACATGTCTATTCTCGCTCCCAGTTTTGACAGAACGCCTCCAACAGGGCTTATGTAAGTAATTTGAGAATGTCGTGCTCTTGAGTAATTTCTGGGCAGATCATGCTTGCTTTTGACTAAGACCTCTCCCATGTCCCCAACCTTTCTTCAACCAGAACTACCACCATGTTGTCTTCCTTACGGTTAGCTGCGCGTTCCAGAGGTTTTGCAACCCATTCCACCGTCCAGGGATTCAATGGCGCGGTAGGCAACACACCTCTTGTACGTTGCTCTCGTTCACTTTAGCCCTCCCTGCTAACAGTGTGTTGCGCATAGATCTATCTCAAAGGGCTGTCTGAGAAGACTGGTGCCCATATCTATGGCAAGGCCGAGTTTCAGAACCCCGGTGGAAGCGTCAAGGATCGAGCAGCCCTCGGCCTCGTCCAGGACGCTGAAGAGCAGGGCTTGTTCGTCTTTCACCTTGCATGCGCGACGACCGTTAGCCTGACAGTAATTCTAGGATCAAACCGGGAGGAACTATCGTCGAAGGGACCGCTGGAAACACCGGCATCGGTCTTGCGCACGTCTGCAGAGCAAAAGGCTACAAGTGTGTGATCTACATGCCCAACACACAGGTCCATCGCGTCTTTCCTAGTCGTGCCCCTCCTAACACGCCACGCAGAGCCAGGAAAAGATTGACCTTCTCCGCATGCTCGGTGCAGACGTCCGACCCGTACCTGCAGTCGCTTTCGAGAACCCTCTCAACTACAACCACCAAGCTCGTGAATTCGCAGAGAGCATCGAAAACGCGATTTGGACGAACCAGTTTGACAATACCGCGAACGCCAAAGCGCACTACCTCACGACAGGTCCGGAAATCTGGGAGCAGACCCAAGGACGCGTCGACGGGTTCATATGTGCGACGGGCACTGGCGGCACCCTAGCTGGGGTCGGGAAGTACCTGAAGGAGAAGAGCGACGGCAGGGCACAGATCTGGCTTGCGGATCCCCCCGGCAGTGTGCTTACAAGCTATGTCACGAGCGGTGGGAAGCTCATCGAGAGAAGCGGTAGCTCTATCACAGAAGGTGTGTCAAATCTTCTTCGTTTCTTTTCTTCGACCTTGGTTTAATCTCGGACTAGGTATTGGTCAAGGTCGTATTACGGATAACCTTGCAACATTCATCAATGACATCTCTGGAGCGTTTACCGTACCAGACGAAAAGTCGATAGCTACACTATACGAGCTGCTGGACACAGAGGGTCTATACCTTGGGGCTAGCACAGCCCTCAATGTCGTTGCCGCGGTCGAACTTGCTCAGAAGTTGGGTCGGGGTATGTCACAGGTTCTCGTACACTGCTTCGGTACTAACCATTTACAGGGTCGAGGGTCGTTACCATCCTTTGTGACGGTGCCTATCGTTATCAGAGCAGACTCTTCTCGAAGAAGTGGCTGGAAAGCAAGGGTCTCGAGGATGCTATCCCATCTCATCTCAAAAAGTACGCCGTCTTAGATTAATCGTTCAACCCGGAAATCGGAGTTATGGGTAATGGGTGCCGTATACCATTAATCTGCTGTCGAGGCGGATTGCTTCGCATCATAGGGTACAACAATAAGAGGGCACTGGCTTCCTTGCTTGAATTTTCCGACAATGTACGGCCGTGTCAAGACGCTGTGATACCTTAGTAAGACGATGACTAGGGAGAGGCATGACTTACACGTTTGCTTTCATGATTCTGTCTCCGGTGGGCAAGAAGAGGAAGTTGGTGAGTAAGATATAGATGAATGTCTTGATTTCGATCATCGAAAACCGCATGCCAATACATGACTAGTACGTGAAGGTGAGCAGATGTCTGCGAAAACTTGCAGCCTACTTACACGAGGACCGGCGGAGAACGCCAAAGTATTTGAGAACAAACCTGGTAGTTCGGCCGCAACTTCCGGCAGACGATCCCACCGGTCAGGTCTAGTCGAAGCATTAGACTCCATGCAGTAAGTTATGAGCACGGCTTACAGGAATTGCCAAGCATCCTCCCCCCAGAATTCTTTATCCAACTGGAATCCCTCAACGGCGACATGGACGAAACTACCTTTGGGAACTGAAACCGTAGTTGGCCTGTCGATTATTGTCCCATCCCTTTTGTGAACCGGATACGACGTTGGGACTTCATCGTCCTGGGTCGCGACGCGGATGCTGGAATGCACGGGGGGTATCAAGCGAATTGACTCGCGTATAACGTTGTGAAGGTAAGGCAAGTTGGAGATGGTGGTATACAACGACTGGATTTCATCTTCCGTCAGATCCGCAAGGCTTCCAGAGGATACTGGAGAAATAGATAAAAGTTCGGCATGAAGGCGGTCCTGTATCGCAGGGTTCTGCGCAAGAAGCAGTAGTGTCCAAGTGAGGCTGAGCGAAGAGGTATCTGATCCAGCAAACATAAAAGTATTGATATTATGGAGGATATCGGCGTCTGAGATTCTCTGGTCAGGAGGTAGATCCGTTGCTATATTTGATTTGACTGAATTGGAGTGTTAGCGCTGAAAAGCAGCAAGGGGGCGAAGACTGACGAAGAAGGGTGAGGAGATCTCTTCCTGCATAAGGAACGCCATCTTCCTCTCCTTGTGCAATTTTTGCTTTTTTCTCTTGAATCAACTGGCCAGCAACGCGATGAATGACGTTCTGGCATCGCCTGACAGTGCGGACAGTGTGATCAGGCTATAAGAACGAACCGATGTGTGAAATGAATATCTTTGGGAAAGGTGGATAACGTACGAATAAGGAGGAGACCGAAGGGAGGTATATTCTCAGCATTGTTCGGAGAAAACTGCCTTGGGAGATTGCAGTCTCGAACATTTCCTTGTAAGCCATAAAGAGTTCGTTAGATTCGTCGCGAATGGCATTAAAATTGTAGTCGAATCCTGTGTCTCGAAGGTTAAGTAGATCTGGAAGAAGGGGGTAGTAGAGACGAACCTGCCATGCCAATGACATCGAAAGTCGCTCGACTAACCCAGTGACAGACATCCAGGGTAATGCGATCTTCAGGCTGCTCTTTCGCCATCTGCATCCATCTGACTTTGAGCTGCGTTCCTTTCCTGAATACAAGAGGTACGAGGGCGCGGTGGTTCTGAATAGAAAAAGCAGGAGTAGCGACCCTTCGCTGGCGTTTGTGGACTTGACCCTCAGCGGCGAGCATGCCGCATCCAATGAGACTTGTAATCAAAGTACGCGACTGCCATGGTTTTTCATAAAGGGTTGAATTCTTGAGTACATGAGAGACAGAGACAGGATCTAGTGTGAGGAGACGAGTGTCCCACTGCAAGAGGCCGTCAGCCGAGAGAATGAAAGAGGCAGCCAAGTATACGAACCGGGCCGACACCGCGGATGCGAATGGAGCGCCCGTACTTTTTGACATAGGCTTCGTGGGTGCGCGGCGAATACGTTGGGCTTGACGTACATCAAAATGGAGAATGAATATGAAGAGGTGTCTCTCACTCGAGGACGGGCTGGAGATAGTTGGTGAAAAGGCCGCGATCTGTTGGAGGGCCGGCAATGGCGAGAAGAGGGTTGAAAGACGGGGCAATGAAGACGAAGTAGACAATACAAGCAATAAGAAGAGAAATAACGAGTGCGAGGATGGCAACGACGGACATGGTGGTTGGAGAGAAAGGGCGGAGGGCGGTTATTGTTCAGTGTTCACGCTATGATCTTAGATCTATTGTCCGGCGCTAGGGGCCAGACACCGATACACGCCCACGTGACTCGATTTGCAGCACCCCGCGTTTGAACTCGACGCTCTCCGTCTGCGCGCGCTGCACCACATATCCCTCGGAGGACACGCTGCTCACCGACGTCCGCACAGAGAACTCCGTCTGTGTCTCTGTCTCCGTCATTGTTGTTGCCGTCTCGCTCTCTGTTGGCTTTTCTTCGTCCACTGCTGTCTTCTTCCCTGCCCGATACCGAGTCCTCACCACCACGATCAGCCCAACCACCACGCTCAGAAACGCCAGTGCCATGCACACGATGGCTATCGAATTCAAATGATGCATGCTGACTTCTTGTGTCGCTTTGGTCAGGGTGGGGAGCGGCTCGTCGATCTCGGTGACCGCCGTTGTCGCGTGCAGGGGACTCGGTGCTGCGTAGGGGACAAAGTCGGTTGAGACCCCATCGCTGTCCATATCCTCATCTTCGTCTTGCGGGGAAGGGCTGCGTGCGTATTTGAACCAGACGGTTGGGTCATGTCGAGGATTAAACGTAGTGCGTGCCATTTGAGTTGCGAGCAAATTCCACCCTTTGACCTTCTTTTATCAACAAGCGGCTGACCATTAGTCCAGTCTACTCATTCCTATTCGTCCAATACGCAACAAAATGCGATCTATATCGTACAATCCAAGTATATTACATGGCAGTCCAAGAACAAATCAATCCGAACTAGGCTCCGACTTGACCGCCCCACTGAAGATTTGCTGAATCGTTTGCAGCTCCTCGTGCAGCTTCCGGTGCTTCGTCGTGAGCCTCTCTAGATCCTCAGGTCCCAACAGCTCGACGTCTCCGTCAGAGTCCGTGATTGATCCTGCTCGTGCGATGTCATTATTCTTAAGGAGATTCTTGAGCTTCAGTTTCTGCTTGTTCAAATCGCGGAGGCTCTGTAAATAATCAATGTACGAGTCGTCGTATCGTACGCGCAGGCTGGCATGATCCGTCGGCAGTGGTCGAGGCCGATAACTGTAAGACGAGGTGGATGAGACGGTTGGAGGTGGTGGTGGAGCACTTTTTGCTGTAACGCGCTTGCTCAGAGGAACCTCGTCGTCTTTCTCGTCTTCAGAAGACGTGTAAATGGGAGATACACGCTTCCTCTTTGCCTTCGTGCCCGATGCCGACGTGTTGGTGTACTTGGAGGAAGTTGAGACCTCCGAATATGCTCTTCCGTTCGAAGACGAAACTCGTTTGGCAGGAATTGCAGGAGGCGGGAGCGGCGATGGTCTCCTCTTCTTGGGTGCCGACGACGAAGATACTTCCCGCTCTCGCTCAGTGTTTCTGTCGCTCGGCCGTGGGTCTACCATTGGCTTCTTGGGCGCATCCTTCACCCTATCCTCCCGCGATGCTGACGAAGCGTGAACGTGTGGGTCGGTCTTCCTCTTCTTCTGACGACTCGAGCGATCATCATATTCGTCGTCGTCGTAATCAATCGTTTTTCGCTTTGGCGCCGGAGCTTTAGGTTCTGCATATTCCACTTCCTTCTTCTTAGGTCGACGCTTATCGCCTTGAACAGAGCTCCGCTCCCTGTCAGAGTCGGAGAACTGAGCAAGTTCTTCCCTCCGGATTTTCCGTGCTTGGGTCGACAGCTTCTTGTCATCCTGTTGGCTGACGGAGGACTTGCTCGATGCAACCGGTGGCGCCACAGGTCGCTCCTCACGAGAAGCCTTTGTTGTCGAGGATGAAGCCGTACGCCCGTCAACAGCGGAAGGCCTGGGGTTGGTTTTGATAGGCTTCGCAGCGGATGGCTGGTTTCTTCGGATGGGCTCTGGTGCTGGGCGGCTGCTGTCATTTATGCGGATGGCAGGAGGAGGAGGATCCCGATTGGTCGCTCGTACACTCTCGTCCTTCATCATGATTTCCACCTTGGGGTCGGCTTTGGGCTTCTGCTTCTTCTCTTTGACCTCGCGAGACGAGACGCCACGCTTTGGGGCAGGCGCGTCCAGCTTGCTCGTAGAAGTGGACGAGGAAGTGGCGGGATAAGAGCTGGCAGACGAGGTTGCAGGAGGGCTGGTCCTGAAGTGGGTCCAGATGGGGTCGGATTCGGGGATGCGGAGGGAGTTCATGGCGATGCGGGCACTGCGCGCCATTTGGAGTCGCTCCTGGTCGTTCAACCGAGGCCACTCGTGCGGACGAACTTCCTTCCATCCAATAGGCTTGAGCTGGTAGACCCTGTGTGAATTTCCTGTCCCTTTCTTGATATCGGCCAACTGGGACCAATCTTGAATACCAACCGCGTTTCAATGTGTGATCGACTACGCACCTCGTTTAACAACTCAAAGATTTCTGTACGCAAGGCCGAACTGCGATCGGATGCCCCCAGCATCTTGAGCAGCTGATCCTCAAGCTTCTCGCTAACGGCCAGGCAATGAACCAGGCGCTTACGCAACGGCACCAGACCATCGCGCTGTGTTGGTGTAGATGATGAGGGTCTATTGTTAGGTGTCGTTGTCGGCGGTGGTGGAACGGGCTTTGGCTTGTCTGCAGGACGGGGAGGGTTGCGGAATAGGGTTGTAGATGAGGGAGTCTTCTTCTTGGGCGGGGGCTGGAGGGTGTCTGGTGGGGCGTCAATGAACTTTGTGGTCGGCCTGTTCCGTTGGTCGGTCGCGACCTGTGTGCTCTCTCTGATCTTGTCACGAATGTCGGCGAGCTCTCGCTCGACTGCAAACTTGCCGATCACGTTGGCGTGGAGTTTCAAGGGAGTGGTGGTTGTCTTCTTTGCGCCCGAGGAAGAGCGGAGGTAGAGCTCGGTGGCCGACTTTTCTTCCAAGTGGTTCATGGGGAAGTAGGCATCGCCGATGTAGATGCCCTGCGACAATTAGAGACGCGAACACGCTGTAAGAGGGTCATAACGCACTGGGCTGTCTCCAAACTCGAACTGGACTGGGGGTAAGGACTCGAGAGCCCCGAGGGTCTCTGTGGAGAGGCGGACGAGCATCGCCTTCTTTGGCTTTGAAAAGTCTGGCCTTGGATAGGCCAGAAGGGAGAGGGTGGTGTCTGTCGGGAGGGGCATGGTGGTGGTAGTGGAGGAGACAGACAAGGGTTGGAAGTGGCCCTTGCATTATTCCCATTGTGCCATTACGTAACTAACGGAGGTTGTCCTGTACATACGCGACAAACTTGACCGCCACACTCTCTTCCTCCCAATCCACTGCTCCCCGTTCCGTCGTTCCCAATGTAATAGCCTTTTTGTGGATCGTAACGAACTGCCGCTTGAGCCTCTGCATCTCCGAGAGTGTGATGGTGCGCGGGGGGAGGGTGATAGATGGCTTGATGGACGGGCCGACGGGGACGATCACGGTCCCGCCGGTTGGCTGTGCACTGGAGGCGGAGACAATCGCGGAGACCACGGTGGCTGTCGTCTGCTCGAGGACGTGAAGGGCATCTGTTGGCGCCTTTGGGACCTGTGACGCAGAGATTGAGCACGCGACATGAGATCAGACAGCAAGACAGACGGAAAGGGTGCCCGAATTGGGCGGCTTGAGGTTGCCTTTGGTGATAGCCTCCAAGATGTCGGGGCCTGGGATGTGCTCGTCGGACCAGAGGATGGTGAAGAGGGGTGCATCCCAGCGGACCATGGAGGAGGGCTCTTCGAAGCGGACGAAGAGATTCTCTAGACTGGTGCATCAAAGTTGCTAGGACGCCACGATGGAGAGAGAGGTAACTTGCGTGTTTGGGGCGTAGCGCGTTTCGCGGAGTAAATTACGCTCTCTGCACAGCTCGGGGGTTGCGACGACATGGACCTGGTGTTGAGTGAGCGTTTCAGCCGGGCAGCCAGAGAGATGGGCGGACTGTGCATGTTCTGAGCTTCATCTCTCGGGCGGCGCAGTATAACTGGTAGCGGAAGCCCTTGATGTAGTTGAGGGAGTCGACGATGAGGACTGTGTCTGTGGCGAGCTGGCGCTGGATGGCGGTGAAGAGGGCGGCACGCGCCGGCTTCTCGGAGGGGCTGTCTGGGGGAGCTGAGCGGTTAAATGTGATAAAGAAATAAGCGCGCACCATCGTATGCGCTGGGCGCTATTCCGAGGGAGTGGTCTGAGAGGATGCTGACGTGGAAGTCGGGCAGGTTTTCGGCGAGATAGTCGCGTATCTGTGCTGCGCGATGGGACTTTCCTGCGGCGGGGAGACCAGCGAGTGTGATGAGAGCCATGTGTGTGACAGTGTGACGGTTGTATGTTGTGCTGGTCCCCGACATGCTCTCCGCCGTTCCCCCCAGGGAGCACTCGCACCTCAACATATCCAACAGCGCAGACCAGCTCGCCCTCGACGACAGGCTCTGTCCCGGCTGCAAGCGCTCCGCAGTAAACGAGCAGGGCGGTCTTGTCGTCGCCTTTGGGTAAGCACTCGTTTGCTTTGTCTTCTGCGCCCCCCTCACCACCCGCCCCAGCCAATCCTTCTTCCACGTCGACTGCTTCAAGTGCGCAAAATGTCGCAACCAGGTCACCGCCGACACAAATCTCCTCCTCCTCTCCGACGGATCACCAATATGCGCAAACTGCTCCTACTCCTGCAACATCTGCCGTCTCCCCATCCTCGACGAGGCAATCATGACCGGCGACGACTCATACCACGCCCACTGCTTCAAGTGCAAGGTCTGCAGCAACCGCATCGACGAGCTTGTCTTCGCCAAAACGTCCCAGGGCATCTACTGCATGAACTGCCACAATGAGCGCATGATCAAAATACGCAAACACGCGCAGAAGAAGGCAGAAAGGGAACGGGCAAACGGCGGAAGTGGCTCGTCGCGCTCCAGGGACAACGAGGCGAGGAATTTTCATCATGATCAGGACGTGCGTGCTTCCCCTTTGCCCGTTGCCCCGTCGTCTCAACCCCCACTCCAGGCGCGTTCTGGCTCCTCGCGTCCCCGTCCCCAAGATGCTCGCTCTCCGGCAAGGCCAGCGGATCCTAGTCCTCCTTCCTACTCTTCCACCAACGCGATCGCCTCCTCATCCTCCTTCCCAACCCAGCCATCCGTTACCGTTGCCCCTCCTGTCGATCCAGAAGTACGCCCCCGCAAACAACACCTCAACGGATCTCAACCATCATCAGGCTATCTCAATCAGCATCATGGCCTCGCAAAGTCAAACACCCTTCCTATTCCCCCAACACCCAGCTCCTCCGAATTGAAACGAACGAATAGCTACGACGATCGCCCGCTGAATGTCCTCATCAAGCAAGACTCCCTGCAGGTCAGCGCGGGCCTGCTCCCAGAATCAAGGTCCAACGCCACCCAAGCGCTCTCGGTTACCTCAAAGCAGGACAAACGGCGCTCAATTAACCCTGGCCTCCCACTTTCTCCCTTTAAGGAAGCACTGTCAAACCAAATGTCCAATTCCGCTCCACACACTTCTTCCCAACCACACGACCGTAGTGCCTCACAAACCCCTCCCTATCTCACCCCAAACGAACCTCTCTCGTCGCGACCCTCGTCCCAGTCTAGCTCTGCCCATAGCAGGTCTTCCTCTCTTGCCGAACCGGATCACATTATACCTCGCTCCCGCTCTTCATCCCTCCGCATTGATTCAAATGGTCACGATGATACCGTCGTGATGACCTCGCCACCGTCCATGACCCTCGAGTTTGATGAAAAGACGCTTACAAACGGCGCCTATCCTCAGCGCTACGGCTCAGGGCTTGCTGGCGTCGATCGTCCCAATTCGAGGAATGCGCCACGGTCGGCGTCTCCGGCGTATCGTGCAGACGTTCCTCATGGTGTCGAGAGTGGAACGGACACGGATGCAGAGAATGAAGCGGACATGTCGTCATCTGAAAGCTATGGCCGTTCGCCACCAGCGCCCCCTCCGAAAGACGTCAAGCAGTCTCTAGGGATACATGGCGTCGATCCTGATTCCTCTCAGTTTTCCGAGTCTGGAGATATTTTGGAAGAGCTGGGAGATCCTACAGCCGTAGAACGGACCTCGCACGCCACCTTTATTGCCCCAGCGCTACCGCCGATCCGCTTCTCAATGAACACGGCAGATTTCTCCGAACTCCTAAGCTCCGTTGGAGGCCTTCCATCGCTCAGATCCCTCGACAAACTCGCCATATCCACGAAGCAGGCGCAAGAACATCATGTCCCATCAACACCTCCCCCGACTGCGTCGTCACCGACGATGTATCGTCACAGCGGCGGAAGTCTGGCGGATGCTAGCTCAGATACGCACGTTGAGATTGAGTCAGTCATCACAACTCTGACCGCCAAAGAGTTCCAAGCCGACCAGGAGTCGACCAGTGGGAGCTTGACGCCTTTGCCCGATTCGGCGTTCAACCCTCCGTCACGGCACAGAGAGACCGATAACGTAATGCTTCAAGTTAGGGAAGCTCTGAATGAAGCTAAAAAGAAAGGCGCTCAACACGTACAAGTGGGCATGAACCTTGTGGACGCCATCCTGGACCTCGTTGGATCACAAAATGCCGACTACCAACAGTTAAAGACCCGCCTTGATGGCATGAACGTGCGGCTATCTTCTTCTTTTTCTTTTCTTTGCATTAATTTCGTATTCCAGCGGGAGAGTAAGCTTTTCATCGATGGCATGACCGTCGCGCAGGCAGAGTATGATCAGGAGTTAAAGGCTCGTCGAGATGCTGAGGCGGAGGTCACCCGTTTAAGAGTCCTGCTGTCTGGTCAGGCTGCCCGTCTAACAGCCATGTCCGGCGACAGTCGCAAGCAAGAATTGCGACAGCAGTTCTCGAAGGAGCTCAACGACAACCTATCGGATCTAGAGCAGAACCTCTCTCGTCTGAAGGTTGAGCGGGATGTCGCTATCGCCGAAATGGAAGAGATCTCCTCTAAGAGGTGAGTCTCTTTCTCTTTCCCTACGAAGCGACACTGACTTGCTCTCCTAGATCCAATGGTAGCCCTGTGGATGTTGCTCCTCCGAACCTTGCAAGATCGTTGACAAAGCGTCTGGAGACATTGAGGAACCAGTATCAGCGAGAGCTCATGCCCTTGACGGAGCAGAAGGAGGCGTTGACGAGAGAAATCGCTGAGCTGAAGGCAGTCCGCGACGTCTTCCTGGAGGAAACGACCGTGTTGAACGCACGTAACGAGGAACTGGCTCAGCTCAGTGCAGTCTATGCCCGCCGCATAGAGAACGCACCCGAGACTCCTGCGAAGAACATGCAAGAGACATCCCCCCGAGATTCATCTGAGACTCGTGCTAACCCACATATCCTGGTCGCACCATCCCTCAATTCGTCTGTCAGTGGGTCATCCACGATTATTTATGATGGCTCGGACGCCGATACAGGACTGAGGGTTCCGAGGTCGGAAAATGGGCTTCAGACACCTGCGAAGCCCAAGTTCAAGTGGCCTGGCACCCGCCCGAAGGAAATGGCGTCTCCTGCATCAACTATCGAGACTAGCAAGAGCAAAGCGCATATTGAGCACAACTTCCAACAGCTCAGCGTCTTGCGATTCGCTCGATGCGACCACTGTGGAGAGAAAATGTGGGGTTCGCAGCTGCGGTGCACTGGTAAGTTGGCGATCTGTTCTCATTCATCGGCAGGCGCTGATGATGTTCCGCCAGTCTGTTCTACCTCGATACACGTCCGATGTATCGCAAATGTGCAAATCCCTTGCTCTCAACATCGGTCACCGCCACGAGAGGAGCCGCAAGTCCCTCTCCGTAAGTCGAACACCTCCATAAAATTGACCTCATACTAATGGCCCCTCTAGCGCCCTCGATGTTTGGCAGAGATCTCACAGAGCAGGTCCACGCTGACCGTAGAGATGATGATCGGCAGGTACCTGTGATCGTCGAGAAATGCATTGAAGCGGTCGAAGAACGAGGTTCGTTCCTAATTCCCTAATTAATGTCGTCATCTCGCTAATGTCTCGTGCCTAGCTCTGGACTATGAGGGCATCTATCGTAAAACCGGAGGGTCAGGCCAATCGAAAGCGATAACTCAGATGTTTGAACGAGGAGATTACGACTCTTTCGACCTCTGCGACATGGACCGCTTCAACGATATCTGCAGCGTTACCTCTGTGCTCAAGACCTACTTCCGCTCACTGCCTGTTCCTTTACTTACGTTTGATCTGCACGATCAATTCATGTCCGCGATTACCATTCGTGATCCCGCCCTCAAACAGAAAACATTAATTGATCTTATCAACATGCTACCAAACGAACACTACTTCACGCTAAGAATGCTTATGTTGCATCTAAATCAGTAAGTTGCTTGCCCGAGTGGTCATTGCGGCTCACTAATATCTTATATTAGGGTTCGGGAACGCTGTGACAAGAACCTGATGAATGGGAGAAACCTGGGTGTTGTCTTTGGACGTACGTACGACCGTTGGCTCTGCTTGATTCACTTCGTTGATTATAACCTATAACAGCGACCCTGATGAGGTCCAGAGATCCTGCTGCTGAATTCAGTGACATGGCTGGGAAAGCCCTCTTCATTGAATGGCTGGTGGACAACGCCCCGTTGGCTTTTGGGTCGGAGTGATTTATACCTTAACGGTTATACCTTTTCATCTAACGTTCGTTGATTCGGTCATTTTTATTTTATTGTCTGTACAAACTGCTACCTTATGTCATTCATTCCTCCTGATCACCATCGCATACCCATTTTTCGTATTCTTTCGGATATGTATTGTAGACCGAGCGCGGTAACTAAGCTTATCGGTAACTGGACTTCCTTTGGCTATGATAGACTTGCAAACGTAGACCTATTTTACAAGTTCGCCGACAGATATCGGCCTTTAGCTCTGCTCTCGAGATTTCCTTGCTTTTGGATTCGAATCCTGCTTTAATGTGCAATATAAGAAATGACGTCTAGGACCATTAACGGCTGCGGCAGCTGCAACAGCAACGCGTCCCCCTAGAGGTGGGGCATCCATCCCATTCCCACGCAGACCCAAGGAGAACATTCTATCAAACACTGGAACGGAAGGTTTAGGAGGGTGGAAGGAGCATATTTTCAAATACCCACATGTCGCAACAAATGCTTTCGCACTTGCTTGACAGGCTGTATGAGTCAGTTGGAGTGGAGGACTCACACCTTCAAGCATACGAAGATAACGGAACACCATGGAAGGTTGTGGTGGACCTTTATAATCCCAAAGTGTTAGGTATGGCGAGGATCCAGTGAAAATTTGGACCGCATACCGAAACGAAAGACGGCATGGTATGCTTGACGCCACTTCTCTTCCAGTAGTCGAGCACAAACAGCGGAATCTGGACAAGTTGCACACTACAGCAAACGATGGGTAAGAAAACAGCGCCGTACCTGGGAGGATGAATCACTTACGCATTGATATTCTTTGGCGACCATCGTCAATCCTAGCTTCAGTACACGCTCCAAAAACCAATTTCTCCTGGCGGAACAGATGGCTTGAGTTGAATATTTTTCCTGCCACGAGAAAACTCGGACCTCTTCTCCAACTTCAACAGTGTTTCCTGGGTCAGGGTGTTCAGCTCATGTTCTGTCCAACCACCTGGGTTATCAAGAACGAAACGACTGCTTTCACGATAGAGCTCTTCTTCCTGATAGATCTCCGCAATTCGCATAGCCTTTATTGGCTTGCCAGCAGCATGAGTCAGAAGAAATGTCAAGCATTCGTTCTGCAATGAGGGAACACAAAGCTTGTGGGCCAGATTCATCAGGCTACCAACGTTATTCCATGTGATGGTGCACTCCATTCTGACGATCCGTCTTCAGCGATTGACAGCGGACAGAATACCTTCGAAGAGCTCACTGGGGGTAAACAAATTTCAGGAAATCATGAAAAGTGCCTGCCTATGTGAAATATAGAGTCGCATCATACATGATCAGGATACCGGAACAAGTACGCACCTTCTCTTCTTTGAGGACGATAACAGCATCTGGTCCATTTTTAGGGTGACGACGGACAATGGCCTGTGCAGCTGAGAGTTTCCGCGAGGAAGAGCCCGTTCGCTGCGTGGGAGAGCCTCCGGAAGAAGAACCCTCGAGCTTAGCTAAACTATCTTCTCGTTCCTTGGACTTCGTTCCGGGATCGTGCTTTTCATTGTCGGACTTCGGCTGATCGAATTCAACAAAAACCTCCAAGTCTTCAGGGTCCGCATCAGGATCCATGGGAGCGAACTTCATTTCGGTGGAACTTGAAGCGCCTTCACTAGGCCGAGAAAGTTGAGATACGGTGACAACAGACTGCATAGACTGTGGTCGGCCAGTTTCAGACCAGTTACCACTGAGAGCGGCCTCGAAGAATGGGGAGGAGAAGAAGAGAATCTCCTTATGTGCCCTGCGAAGCGAGTTGAAGTTGACGAGTGGCTCAAGCGGCATAAAGCAGAGATGGTGCACACCAGAATGTGGTACTCTCCACAACTATCTTGACAGATCCAGGAAGCTTGCAATTCTTCGTGAAAATCTCATCGATGTCAATGGCCTCATCGTCCTCTTCTGTGCTCAGTTCAGAGTCAATCTCATCCGGTTCGCAGTCCTCCAAGAGCCACGGTGGTGAGCCAGTGGCGCGAAAGATGCCAGATGCGGCAGCATGGGTTTCAGTTGGAGAACTGAGAGATGCAGCTGGATTCTGGCCTCGAGAATTGCGGGCTATGAGGATGTGGGACGGGTTGGTGGTCATGGTGCAAGAGTAGGGAACACAGCCACAAGCATATCTACCGACTATCCTTTCCGCTTCCGCTTCTCGGCCCGCTCCCGCTGCTCCTCCGCGTCCTTTCGCTTCCCCAGCAGCTGCAGCGTGTCCTCCTCGCTCTCCTCAGAGTCTGCCGAGCCTTCTTCCTCCGAATCATCCTCGCTTTCCGACTCGTCGCCACTCTCGCCTTTCTCTTCTGCGTTTGGTGGATGGACAACATGCCGTGGAGAAAATGGGTCGGGTTGCAGTGAGCCAAGCACGGAAAGCATCTCGTTCGCGACTGTTAGACTATTGAATGCAGGATAAGTAGGTCGATACACTCTCGATCGCCAAAGAAAACGCACCCAACAACCGTAACTTCCACCAACCCGTTATCACCTCCCAGAACATCTCCGGTCACTCGATGCACCCATTTCCCTCCAGTGCTGTTTTCTCCATCCTCTTCTTTTCCGTTCTCATTAGCGCGAGCTTCCTCCCCAAATTCCGGGTCATTTTCGGCTGGGCCGTACTCAAATTCCCAGATGTCCGTGGGTATATGATTCCGTGGTATTGATGCATTGAAAGTTTTGTGCACAAGAAGGGATATGTGGTCTGGTGAACATAGATTGACTTTACCCGCTGACAGGAATGTGAATACAAGAGTGCACAAATCATGCGTCGACTCACAAAGTTTGAATCCGACGCGAGGGCTCCATACAGTCGCGTCGAAAGCGACTTTGCAGATCAAGAATGGACAATCGCGTTGGATGGTCGCAACCGGATTTACAAATGTGATATTGGAATGCGACAGGGCGACTCCTTGTAGGGATGGATTATATCTGTTTCCATTAGACCGATTCCGAGATGTATAGGTCGACATTTGCACCTCATAACCATGGAGTCGAGCAATTCTTCAGCCCCGGCTTTCGGATGGGCGGCGAAGATAGGCGGTACAGAAAGAGTAAGGATTGTTTTCACAATTCTGAACTCTCCATCGGATGTATGTGACTCCCTGAAGCGTTTCGAGGGAGTATTAGGGAGACCATGGCCTTTGCGTTTGTGGGGAGACATGGTTCAACGTTGTGGTAGAGTCCAAATTTTGTATCGATCACGTGGGCAAGTGACATTGGTTTCCGCGCACAAGTCGGGGCTCTCTCATTGCAACTGCAATGGTACGTCCCATAACTATCTCCCGTTCTCCTGCTGACCGTGTCCTAGTCGTCTCCAAGAGCCATTGTCCAGATTTTTATTACCGGGTCAAGAATTCTCGGCAAGGCATTTCTGGAGGCAGGCAAGCAGGCGGTCAAAAGTGCGCACCTGCCCTTTCCGATCCTGTCACCTTCTTCTAAATCTCTTCCTTTCAGATGCGAAGAGTGCACCCCAGGCTGCTATCGGACATGACGCGGCTGGTGTAGGACATGCGAATTCAGGCTCAGTGACGGACCAACTGACACGGCAGCATCGCATGACGCTCGACGAGGCCCAATTAATTCTGAACGTTAAAAAGAGTGACCTCATGGAACAAATAACCAAGGTCAGTGCATTGGTATATCCTTTCAAAAGCCCCTACTCACTCGTGCCGCAGAATCACCAACACCTGTTCAAAGCCAACTCACCTCCACCAAAACCTGAAAAGCCTCTGACAGCAAAGCAAATCCCGCCATTCCACTCTCATTATCTACAGTCTAAGGTCGTCCGCGCCTTGGAGCGAATAGAGGCTGAAATGAAGGCTACACAGCCAGAAGCGGTCGAAGCCGCCAAGTCAAAAAGCCATGCACCGGAAGCCCCGACACCGCCGCCCGATCCACCAAGTGGCAAGAGTGTTTAATTTCGTTATAGAGTATTATCATACAGCTTTGTTATTTAATTCACTACACCCCATTCAATACGGATTACCCCACAATGTATCACATACTCCTTTATGGGTCCGTTGGCCTACAAGCGTCAAAGGTTTTTGTACAGGAAAAAAAATGGGGGGCCCAATCCTTCAGCACCAACGCAAGATGGACGATCACTGGTGAGCTGCATTCTTCCTTCTCCGGTGCCCCTTGCCCCAAGCAAAGAAGCTTCCCGCTTTAGAAATGAAGTTTTTGACTCGCTCTTTCTTCACGGTGGCTTTCATGTTGTCCGAACTCATATTCCTCTCTGGCGTGATATCAATGAACGACCTGGGTGTCGTTTCCTGGCCCAGTTGGATTCCTTTCGCAGAGGCGTCTTTGCTTGCCGAACGATGGACAAAAGGCGCTGCTAAAGGTTTCGAATCCAGCGAGTCATGCACAACGTCAACTCTTTCGAACCCAGGGGTATACAAGCCCAGACCAGTCGTGTAGGGGGTCGACAGGTGTTGCCGCCGACTCTTTGCTGAATCTATCTTGTGACCTTGACCAGTTGAAGACCAGTTACTCTGTTGCATGTCCTCCGCCTTATATCCATAACTTGGAACACGATCACCTGTCGACGACCGGAGTATCGACCGAAAAGAACGAGACTTGGGAATGGATTTGCGACTAGGAATATGCGGCGGGACGTCCATGGGCTTCTGTGTATCAGACCTCATACTTGCGACTTTTCGAATGATTCGTGGCAAACGAGTAAACGACGAGGGTTCTTGGCGTGCCGCGGGCTTCGAAGGAGTCTCAGCTGCGCAGCCGTTCCAGTGTGCAGGAAGTTGCCTGGCTGCAACTGGAGTGTCTGCTGGTTTCGGCGTTAGGCTTCGAGGAGTACTGCGATGAGACGTCGACCATTGCAGCAAATCCGACGCATTGGACAAATCACCAAAGTGAGAAACATCCAGGGGTGTGGATTGCCGTTGGTTCATGTCCAAGCTTAGCAACACTTCACCGAGTTGTTCCAGGTCGACGCAGTCGTTCTGGACATTCCAAATGCACAGATTAGTCGCGGACCCGGAAGATGGAGGTAGTCAAATTTATACCTTATGGGGGTCCTCGGAAAACGAAAGACTCTTCTGGAGTGTTTTCCTGCGGCCATGGTCAAGAACACCGTTCGTCGGTACGGCGAGTTCGTCCTTCCCTTTCCAAGAGTTTTCAAAGACACGATTCAGGAGCTCGCCTTCACAGCTATCCAAACCAAACCACGGCGAGCTGCGCATACGTCGGATGACAGGGCTGCCAATAGGTGGGGGCTCTGGAAAATCGAAAGACGTGCAGTTGTACAGTGAGGAGACAGCATCAGAATCGATAGCCCCATGGATCGCTATCGGCGTTGAGCGAGAGCTGACAACGCTAGAGTCATCGCACACAACCTTTGATTCAAGTGGCAAGATGTCGTCGAAATGTCTTCCAAGTCCGAAGTCAGTTCCCTGGCGCCAGCTGGGATGGGCGTTGACAACTTGAGGTCTCCGCAATTGAGAGGTGCTGACAACTGAGCCAGGCGGTGTTGGCGGCCTCGATACAGTGGGAGGGGGTAGTCCATGGTCATCACCATAGTTCGAGACACCAGTCGCAACGCCGTAGTACCAGGCGAAAGAAGAATCGGGCAGCTGAGAGAAACGTCGCCGCACCCCTGGGATTGTTGGCTCACACAAGACTGGTTTGGAAGTCGCACAGAACGATATCGGCCTAATTCATGATAAGACAAGAGAGGAGTTGCGCTGAAAACGTAGTCACCGAGACAGGCAAGGGCGAGTGGGCCCAGGCGGCAAACGAAGCCCAGATGTTGCGGGATCGATTTTGCGCGTAAGTTGCAAGGCGCGGCTTGGGGGAGCGACGTGGAGATCGCAGAGAGACTTTGAATAAGCAATTGGCAAGCGGCGTGTTTCTTTGCGCGTCAATTCGAGGTCAGCATAGCGTTCCATGTGAGCGGGAAACCTGAGCTAGGACAGAAAGGCCGCTGAGGAACAAATCGCCGAAAAGCTGTTGAGGATATGAACCAAGGTAATTGTCTCTGATCACCCAGATATGTGTCACGTCAAACTTGGACCAACAATCCCCCTGTCTTCGGCGACAACGCAAGTAAGTTATTGACACAGAAATAACGCTCAGATTTGCGTAAAAGCGAGGAGAAACAGATGGATATGCTATAGCAGTATGATAACAGTCAACAAAGAGGCGAAGAGTATCTAGTACTTCTTGCCACCAGCAAGCTGGAGGTGAGCACTGTGCTCGTCGTAAGGGAATTTTGATACAGGAATTTCGCGCCATAAGTCGGGGGTCAAGAAGGCGTAAGTTTTGGTGATCTAGAAAATGCAGTCAGTGAGCAGCACAGGTCAAGTAATCGATCGCGGACGTACAGCTGCGAAGGTCGCCTTCAAGAAGTTACCCATCGTCGCTGTCGAACCCTTGGATTGGGTGTAGCAATCCTCAACACCAGCTAGCTGCAACAGTCTCTTCGAGGCGGGGGCAGCAACGATACCAGTTCCTCGGGGAGCGGGGATGAGACGGCACATAACGGATCCGACCTTGCCGCTGACTTTTGAAGGGACAGTGTGAGGTTCACCAAGGGCGGCACCCCAATAACCTCTCCGCACGGGAATGACAGAGAGTTTGGCAAGGATGATAGCACCACGGATGGCGGTAGCGACTTCCTTTGCGCACTTGACACCAAGGCCGACGTGACCCTCGCCGTCACCGATGGCGACGAAAGCCTTGAAGCGCGTGCGCTGACCGGCGCGGGTTTGCTTCTGCACGGGCATGATCTTCATAACCTCGTCCTTGAGCTTGGGAAGGAAGAAGTCTATAATCTGGAACTCCTTCACGGGCAGAGAGAAAAGATAGATCTCCTCCATCGACCTGATTTTTCCGTCCTTCACCAAACGGCCAAGCTTGGTGACCGGGACCCTATGCAAAGATAAGGACGCGGAGGACGCAAAAGCGGTAGTAACATACCATTCCTTCTCCTCGTCCTTGCGACCACCTCGACGGGGACCCCTGCGCCCACGCCCTCTGTCACCACGCCCTCGTCCGAAACCACCGCGTCCTCGTCCTGCGTCAGCCATGTTTGAGTTGTTGGGGTCTAGGGGAAAGATCAGTAAAGGTCATCCTATGGTGAGTCGCGCCATCCATCGTAATAAAACCAGATGCATGCCCTCAAACTTGGGGAGTGTGCAACTGGCCGTCAAGGTGGATGGACACCACGACGATGGAGCACTCACAGATAGGCGGGCGGCGTTGTATGCGACGATGAGCTCGTGGATGTCGTCCTTGTGTGAGGATGGAGAGCCTGCCGGAAGATGCCGGTGATGCTTAGTCATTGTCTCATCGATGTGGGAGTGGCATTTGTCCCTTTCGTCCATTCCCTCCACCACTACTAACACCTACTCCATCCCCGTCGAATCTACCAAGTTGGCATTCTATGTTGTTATCAAAAATGTCGAATATATCGAATCAGAAATCTAGTCTTTGCCCCACGTATGTCCCCTCTCCTCTCTTTTTGTGGCCCCTCTCACCGAGTTCTTTTTAGCAACGGTCGTCAAACCGTTGGGGATGGGGCTTTCACTTTCGACGCCGAGCCTAGTGTGCTTGCTGTGTGCCACCTTCAGGGCACCGACGACATGTACTACTATTCCACTACGTTCTCTGGAGGGCCCGGGGTAAGTTTTCATCTGCAGCAGCAACTTGTCCATGTCTGATCTTCCCCAGTGGCGCTTTTGACGCCCCCAGAGCGAAATGCCCTCCCGACCGAGGGTCGTCGAACTGTGTGACAGGCAGTCCGGCGTCTTACTTCCCCTACAGATACTCCGACTCCCCTTTATCCACCCCGTCATCCACCCCTCCATCCGCCCGTAGCCCCAGCGTTCTATCTTCCCAGAATTCGGTCAGGTACCCCACCACGGCTACATCCCCTAGAAGTATCCCCAGCCGGACTAATTCTGTATTATCAACTCCACCATTGACCCCCGACAACTCCAGTCTTGGCAGCAAGGATAGCGGGTCCTCGTTCATCAGCACAGTTCGTGAGAAGGATGCCCTCGACTTTCTTATGACTGTTTTCCCCCGCCACGGCTTGTCAGCCCTCCCATACGCCAAGAGTGTCTCGATTTCCGCTCCTAATCTTGGCGCTGACTTCAGTGGTGTCGTTTTGGAAGCTCCAGGCAAGGCGAAGACACTCTATGTTGACGGAAAAAGTGCGGAATCTGTCAGCTTGCGTGAAAGGTGTGTACAATCGCAACAGTACTCTCTGACTGTGCTTATGTTTTTTTTCACAGCATCGTGGCCTTGCTCGACCTTGCTGATGAGCGTCTGGGCTGCAATTCTCTCATCATAGTGTTAGAGCGCTCCTCTCCGAATTTAAGCGCCCTCCTCCATTCCCTTATGTATGTTGGAGGATCGGTTGTCACAAAACCCTTGTACCAGGTGGACCCAGCGTTTGTTCTTGTTGGCCTTGATGTTTAATACTTTTCACTGCATCCTTCTCCCTGTCCGTAAATGCACTTTGTGCATTGCTAATATGCATATCTTTTTCGCTCTTTGCAATTATGTAAATATACTACAATGTCCAAAAAAAAGCTGTCTCAACTTCTACCATCCACTATGCACATTGCAGACGCATAATGCTGGTTCTATACAAACAATGGATACATACAGGCTGGTGCATGCTGTTACATGATGGTACAGCTCTCGTCATTTCTCTCCAGTCGTCGAGTTATTTCGTCAGCACCAATGCCTCGCTGGGAGGGAGATGGATGGAGGAACACAATTAAAACTCCTGCATTATTTGGATCTAGTTCAGCCTTGAGTTGATACCTGAAAGGGTGTCAGCAGACGAAATCCAAATTGTTCAAAGCTCTCTTACTTGCGCATTAGCTCTTCGATCGCTGGCTTGATCTTCGCAACACCTCCTGTCGAATGAAGTCCTTTCCCTGGCAGCAGAATTAACAACGATATCGGGAGAGAAGGTACAAACACCAACCTACGATGAGGTTGATTTGCGAGTCTCCTCGAGCCCTTGCACCTTTGATGGCTTCATCTGCACAGGCTATAGCCTCTTTGACATATAGTCCGTGAAGATCAACTTCGCCAGGACCGCTATCCTGCTGTCGTTGTTAATACAGACTATTGACGCAAAAACTATAGGTGAACCTTGTTGTTTTCTGGATCAATTTGTCAGTTTCAACAATTCCTCCTCCAGAGCCTGAGAGCAGATGTACGAACCAACGAAGATAAATTCACTGGCCTCTTTGTTGAGTTGTTCCATTTTACGCTGATGTTCCTTTCCTTTGTTAGAGAGTTCCTTGGCTAGCGCACCATCTCCGCGAGCGTATGCTTCGTGGCCCTCTTGGAAGCACTTTGCCATTTGATCACCATGCTCATTTGCTCTAGCACGAAGGGATACATAGTATTCATTACTTTGATTAGTCTGATTTTGATCCTAAAATAAAATAAGACGGAGTTCCTCTACAATGGCTGACACAAACCTGATATTTCTTTGGAGGACGACTTGGTTTTTGCTGCCCCTGAGGGTATAATGGGGGGACTGGTGCAGGGTGTTGTTGGCCGGAAGGGTGCTGCTGGGTTGGAGGGCCAGGCTGAGGCGTCTGTTCTGGGGATGGTGACGGAGAGCCACAGAAGAGATTGAAGATTGCCTTGAGCAGCTGGCCCAACATCCTGCAGACCTCGGCGCTTAAGTTCAACCAAGATACGCGAGTACACAACTCGGATGTTCAGTTGATTACCTAATACATAATTACATCATCAACCGCGTTCGCAACAAGGGTGCCTGGATGATTTGGCGCAGCATCAAGCTTTCCTTTCATTCTGTCTCTCTCGCTGCCTTCCTCTACGATGCGTCTTACCTTCCTCACATTCATTTTATCTGCTTCATACCAGCTCACGGCTGCTGGAACACTTGGAGAAAACGAGACTTGCAGTACTGGTAACAGCAGACTCCAGACCGGCACCTTTCAATTTTGGAGTGAATGCAATTCAATCACCTATTGCTCTGCGAGGGGCATTTGTGAGCCCAAAGGGTGTCGGAAGGATGACTTCCCTTTTGGATATCCTCAAGGATCAGATAATATACCTCCAAAATGTGAAAGAGGGGAGTTCTGTCCTGATGAAGCAAGCAATTGCCAGCCGATTCTACCGCAAGGAAGCGCCTGCCAACTCAACCGAGATGGTAAGATACCTTTTTCATGCACTTCTCTAACTTTAACGATATCTGTCCACCTAGACCAATGCGAAGCTCCACCTAACTTCCAGGAATTGGCCGATATAAGTGGTCGTGGTCTCAACTTCAATGGCTCAGTTTGTTTGAACAACGTTTGTCTGTGAGTCAGCTCTTGCGCTCTGCACGGTGCATGCGAATGACATATGAACACAAGATGGGCGAACGCTACAGTTGGAACCAGATGTATCTTCGAAAACACCCCTTACATTGCTTACGGAGTTGGTGGGGAGTTCATCGATATTGTCTCTCGGTATGCCCTCAAGTTCATCGTGCCCCTTCCTTGTCTTACACTGCACAGCGATAATTGCAGAGTTGGCCTTTACTGCGACTCTGCAACCCAAGTCTGCATCCAGAATAAGCTTTTAGGTGATGCTTGCACAGCTGACAAGGAGTATGTGGACCCACTCTACATCGATGACCTGTCCTCTAAAGTTGTCCGTCAGATGTGAATCATGGAACTGTCTTAGCACTGGCGTGTGTGGGGTGCCAGCAGCTACGCCTCGTCATTTCGGTGTTTGGGTTTATGTGTTGGTTGCTCTAGGTATTATCGGTGGTAAGTGAAGATCTCACCGACCCTTCAGGAACTTGACAAGACCGTTCTTCTCTAGGAATGGCGGGAACCCTCACCGGTCTGTATGTCACGCACCGGAAACAACGAGAAATCGAGCGCGCCAAGCGAGCTCAGTATTGGAAGGAACAGGTTAGCGGTGACATATGCTATGCTTCTCGAGATACTAACAGCGCCGTCTCTCAGAACGCATTCCACCAAAACCTGATGCAAATGCGCGAAACCGCCCGTGCATCCATTCCTTCTCTTAATAGGGGCGGCGACTACAGCCGGGACGACGATTCGCAAACACCAATTCTCCATAGCGCTGAGACGCAGAAGTCTTCCGGATTGCGGCACTACATGGCGAACAATGACAGCTCCGACTTTGATGATGGGCTGGAGATGCGCGGAACGAAGGATAATCGATTCTGATATATTCTAGGACCTAGGACGTTGATTCGATTTACTAATTACATACCATGGACACAAGTACCCAGGCCAGGATATAGCTGTACTTTGTTCGCACTCCACGTAGGGCAGGAAACCTAATAGATGTCAACAAACGTCGTCGTGATGCCGGGTCGCGGTCTAAGTCCCTCTTCAACACCCATGTCATGTCACTCCCCGCACCGCACCTCGCTTTTGAGGAGGATATCGCTCAACCTTTTGCGCACGACCACGATCCGTACGAACCCATTCACGATCGAAAAGGCAAAGCAAAGGACCAACGCTTGCACGGTGGGCACAGCTCGCCCCGCAGCCCCAGCACTTCCTCCGAGCATGTCGATTCTGCTGTCTATCCACCCAGAGCTGACGAAGCAGAAGAAACACGGCGCGTAGAAGAGGCAAGTTACCGCTCTTCTTGTTTTCCTTCTCCATCCTGAGACTTGCATAGAACCTGAGACGATGGGAGATTGCTGAACGCCAACGGAGGAAGGCTGCGCGAGAGTCGCAGAGCAGTGGGACACCGTCACTAGTTAGCGATGTTTCCAGGCGTGCAAGTCTCCTCTGGCCCGGAAAGAGGCCGAAGCGTCCTTCAATAAGTGGACTCGGCACCCATAAGGCACTCCAGTCTTACGACGACCTTCCGTTGACAGCAATTGACGCCAGTCCCGTACCATCCCCTACCCGCTCAGAGTCTGAAGGGGGGCATGTACAAGACCCATTCAACCCCTCAGAGTCTTTTTCCCCTTTCTCCGATTCTCATGAACCCCACACACCCACAATTCGTAACGCATCCTCTGGGGAACATTCTTCCAAAGCTACAACCTCCGAGACCCCCACTCTAGATCCCTCGAGCACTCCGTCTGGATCTTCTTCACGACCACCGCCACCTATGCCTATCAACATCCCTCCTCCTCGCACACCTCCCCCAATTTTAAGTCCGACTGCTACAGAAACGACAGACCCGACGCGTCCAAACCCAAATAAGAAGCAACCTGAAGTGAGATGGTGGCATGACTGGCTGTGTGGTTGTGGAGAGGGCCCCGATCGCGGAGGAGACTTGCAGGTAAGTTCCTCCTTTTTTTTTCCTGGCTATACTAAAAACCCTTGCTTTGCTTAGGCTGGACGGACAAATCCATTTGAATAAGTCATGCATCATGCCTGATGTCGATACGTCCCCCATCGTTTTATTTTCACTCTTGATTTTTTTTTCAAATTTTTGAATGCCCAGGATAGATTCTCTTTTCCTGATTTGAACAACAACAATCGCATTTACAAACGTTCACGACAATGTGGTAGACGACATGGACTTGTATAGAAGTAGTAGCAGCTCTAATATCTAATCGATCGGCATGTATATATGGCTACATATTGCTGAATTGTTTGTGTTATGCGGCGGGGAAGTTGATTACCATGGGTTGTTTGATATGTGGGGCCGTCGTCCTCGCCTCTTCCACCACGCGGATGTCTTCAGGTCCCAACGATGTTACTTCCGAGGAGAAGAGATGAGGTGACAGGGAACGGCGTGATCTGTCTTCACCGCATGAGCTTTCAGATTGTGCCTCTTCCAATATCGTTGTAGACTGTTCGTGAACAAGAGCAGTTTCTATCGTAGGTTGCCTCGGAAGGGTTGAGTTAGGTTTCACGCCGGCAATCCAGGGGTAGATCCTCGAAACCGCGATGGTGGAGACCGTCCGTGAAAATTTCCTTCCAATGGTGAAAAAAGGGATGGACAGCCCATCTACGGAAAGTTAATGAGTCCCAGTCTTTTTCATATGAAGGCTTCACATACGAATAATGATCGAAGAGAGCACAATGAACGACACAATGGGTTGAAGTGCCAAACTCAGGTAATCTTGCTGACTTGTGGGAGGGTCCTTGGGGTGGGGAAGTTGGTGAATAGCTAGTGTTGAAATAAAGATAGCTCCAACGCCCATCTTCGTTACGCACGTTAAGCTGTGGACGAAATTGTGCACAAATACTCACTGGTCCTACAACGCTGATGGGTCCTCCAAGGGTATATAGGTCAAATGGAGAATCAGCCTTACCAAAGTGACCTGAAAAGAGAGCCTCACGCCATGACTGAATCTCAGGTATCCACCGATACAGAAGCAGGATGGCGGGTATGCGACGAAAGAACATGATGCCGAATGCGAGGGCGACGAGACGGCATGGTGTGATCCCGATTGCAGGAATCGAGAATGACTGGAACGGCAGCCAAGCACCGATGTAGATGAAGCAACCGCAGTTCAGCACGAGATCGATTACCGAGGCAAAGGTTTCTCCTTCTATATGAGTTTTGAAGTCACCGTCCCAAGAAATGGCACAGCCTGTATAGGTGGTTAGAAGGGGTTACGAACAAGCATAAATCAACCCTACCAGCAGCAAATGCTGCCAACAGATCATCGCTGCCTATGGTGCTGACAATGCCGATGATAAAGATAGCTAGCGCGAGGTACTGGGCGACATAAGATTCTCTGTCGATGAAGCCTCGTTTATGGGAGCACTTCATTACGTAGGAGAACAGCAAGCCTTATTAGTGAATATGAGTGTACACAACATGAACTTGGGCGGGTATCAATACCGAGGGTGGCACCAGTGGCGGTACCGAGGATCACTTGGTCTGTAAAAAGGCTTTGTCAGTTTGGAGCTGTGAGCAACAGGAAAAGCGGACTTCACATAGCCACCCAATAAGAATCCAATGGGTGAAGGCAATGCCTCTTGTTCCCTCGAGGGTGAGGTAGATGGACAGTGATAAGAAAGGATATGCAAGGCCATCATTAGCAGCGGATTCAGCGGATAGAATATGGCGCAGATTGACAGGGACATGCTGGCGAGCAAACGTGCCACCTACATAAATAGCAGTTGAATCCTTGCTTGAATCAGATACTAATGGAGCGAAGCATGATACGGACCGACTATGGCAGCACAGATAATGGGATCCGTCGGCGTTAGACAAGCAGAGATCGCGAGGCAAGAAATGAAGTTCAGCTGAGGGAACAAGGCACGCAGTAGGCCTAACGAGCCGTAAGTCGAGGGAATAACAAGATACAATTAGGGAGGCAGACCTGCAACGATCACCCATCCTAGGGCCATTGTGGGAACGACCATGGCGAGCAGGCTTTTCGCATGAGTAGCCATATAAGACCTTGGTAACTCCACACCAATGGCAAAAAGACCTGTCGCGAGGACGATGCGCATTATTTCAAGGGTGACTTCGTCGGATACAGCCCCCCACGAGCGGGGATCGAAGACACCTGCAAAGTAGGGGCCCATGAAGACGCCATACACGGTCCCCAGAACGACTTCATTGACGTATATCTGCGAAAAGCTCAGGAGGGAGGAGACGGAATATGAGAACATATTAGACTCGCCCTGTCTCGAGCTAGCAAAGAGAACATGGAGAACTATATGGCAGTCGTTGAGACGGCATCTCAAACGAGAGCAGATCGATACGCACAGCGACGACGAAACCCCCAAGGCATATGTAGGCAACACTTGGGCCGGTAGCCTGAGAAGGGGGGGAGTGAGCGAGAATACTTGGTAATTGGAAGGTTACTTACCTCTGTTAGCCCCATGGGTAGCCAGTGGGGAGAAGGTGTGTAGTAAGTGGGCTATTTATCGCGACGGGCATAAGTAGGTCACTGGCAAAAGGCAAAAGCAGAGGCGGGCCGGTGGATATGAGTCGCTTCCGGATTGGGAAGCGCGATTTCAACTTGCACCGCGACAGCGACAGATGGCCGGAAATGCCAACCACTGCTCATTCGTCCTCCTCGCTGAATTCCACATCCTTGAGGGGGCGCAGCTGAAGTATCAGTTTCCTCAACCATTGGGCGTCGATGAAAGGTACCAGTTTCAGCCGCTTCATATCGAGAATTATACTCACAACGCCCCTAGCGTGCTCGCCATGTCCATGCTCCCCGATGGTGCAGAGACTCAGCTCGATGACTGGACCATCTTCTTCCTGAACCAAACTCCATTCAATACTATCTCTCCTGTACTCGCTTTGGACACGCCAGAGGTCAAGACCATTGGCCTCCCAGGGGAAGACGACGACCTTCGTGACAGCGACAGACCGGAGCTGCTGTGTGTCCTTAACCTGGTTCGCACGAAACACGATAAATCCTTGGATCGGTTTGTCCTCTTTTTAACTAACTTTAATATCTTCTAATGGCATCCTGCCAGTGGTGCACAGGTTCTTGCACTCGCAATATGCACGAGACATCCATTCATACAGATATTCAAGGTAGTGTTTCATTTCATCTGTGCTCCTCAAATACCCGTGGCTCATAGGGGCGTTAGCCATTCCTTCTTCTGGCTCTAGACGACTATTTCTCGGATCCCTCTCAGGATTGTCTTGCACGCCTCTTCGATGCTGTTAACTCCATGGATCTATCTGGCGCACCCAAGCTCACCAGGTCAGAGAAGCTTGTCATGCGTTCCAGCGAGCGTAAGGACATCTTCGCCGAAAAGATGGCGCAAGCTCCACAGCAGAGCTGGGCACACTCGGGGGTGGGATCAAAGTCTGGTTTACAACACAAGTCGACGAACTCAAATGAATCCTACTCCAGTTTCGAGGAAGGTATCATGCTACGAGGCAAGGAACGGGACCGATATCCAGAAGACGGGAGAAACCGTCGGAAGGACTCCCAACGAGGAAGGGAACGAATCGACACCGAAAGCATGGCAACAGCTGTGCCATCTCAGAATCAGCACTCCCCATCTGATTCCTCCTTCTCTCTAGGAGGAAGTGCAGTTTGGGTTGGAGACGAATCAGGATTGGACTTCGCCCCAAAAGAGAAGGCGACTGACGCCAGCAGCGTAGCCTCGATGACAGGTGGAAGCACATTGGTTGGTTCGACACGAAATCGTCGATCAACAGATGCTTCATCCTCTTCTTCACATGCGCACGGCAAGGAACAAAATTATCGCCCACTGACGTCCTATCATTTCGACCCTCATCTCCGGCACGGCATTGTTAAAGATACTCATTTCTATCATACCACCGCGGCATACAAGGATCACCAGTTGCCGATAAAGATGCCCTTATCGACGTTTCCTGAAGAAGTTGGAGATGTGCGTATTACCATCCCTCGAAATACAATGAGCTTTGCCTGACTCGCATACTTTTGCAGTATTCTTTAATCACCCTGATCAAGGTTTTCTCAGCCCATCCCGTTGTGTCCGGACCTGTCCATCCACATCTGCATACGAACGGACCCCAAACCCATCCCATCATTGTACTCTTCAATGCTCTTGTGACTGGGAAGCGCATAATATTCCTGGGACATAAACGACCGGCAGGAGAAGTGTCAAGCTTTGTACTCTCTGCGTGCGCTTTGGGGTCGGGCTGCGGAGCTGTTCTCAGAGGCTTCATCGAACGCGCATTCCCGTACGCCAATTTGAGAAACAGAGATGAATGGGAATCTGTGTATGTGGACTTCTTTTATTAATGGCATAAGGCCCTTACAAATAGATCGCAGGCCCGCCTATATAGCAGGTGTTACGAATCCCATCTTTGAGGCTTCTCGCCAATGGGATCTCTTCCTCGACATTAGCACTGGCAATGTCACGGTGGCGAAAGATATCCATTCAAACTACCCTCCGATGAATTTGCAGTTGAGTGGACCGCTGATAACTAGATCAGGTACCCTCAAAGCAGAGACCTCTGTTGGCAGCGAGGACGATATCGCGAGGATGGCAAGCAATAACACAGACCGAGTTTTCATCGAGGACGTGAGCTAGTCAAATCCGTATGTCTTCTATTGTCAGCTGACGAAGAGTTAGATTCGCACAGCCATTGAAGATCATTTCGGAGAAAGCCTTGTTCGAATGCGGTTTACCGAATACGTGACACGCTTTGTTCGACTAGCATCTCGCTACGAGGAAGAGTTGTCAGGAGGAACAAGTTTCGGCTTCCCGAGCTCCCCATTCATTGATGGAAGGCCGCCCAAGCTAGGGAGCGGCATTGCGTTTATAGATGATATAATCGGGTGGAAGGAGCTACTGGCGAACGGGCACCGTATCGAAGCGTGGCGCAAAACGAACAGCTACAAGTACCTCACAATGGTGTGCCTCATTTCTAGACCCTCTGATTTTTTTTTTGCCGAAAACGGAAGTTCTTTCTAGGATTATCCGAAGCACCAAGCCAACAGTGCAATCAAGGGCTTCGATGTTGTGCACCAGCTGTTTCGCTTACGATATACAAAGAATATGCAGGACGCTGAGGCACTAGCCATCATGCGCAGTTTAGCGGAGGGTGTCAAGACTTACGATCAGGTCGTCGAGGTGGGAGCATGAATGTAGATCGCTTCTGATTTTGAGTACTGAATTTGGCACGACCAGCTCCTAGCATCGCTACCCCACGGAGGGGGGTTGCTATACCTTGGATTTTCACTGTTTCATCAAAAGGAAGCTGTCCGAGAACACACTGTGAACCTGTTCAACCAGCTTCGGGTATATCCAGTGAGTTTCATGCAAGATGAACATAGGGTCGGCGCGTTGACAATATGGGCAGGTCGGCGTACTCCATCTGCAAGCATTAAACCATTTCCAGCGCTACGCGTACGTCCGTCAGGCGCACGCGAAGGAGCGACGGCTATTTGAGCAACAGCACGAGAGCCGGCAGCAACCAGGAAATCAGCAGTATGGTACGGACGGCGTGCCATATGGCATGGCGAGCAATGCTTTCGGACGAACACACTCGAATTCGGTGATAGCACAGCAACCTAACGGGGTATTTGGATGATTGAAGTGGGCAGTGGTCGTTGTGTATTGTAGTACTAGTTGTGGGTACATACCTCCTGTAAGATGGCGGTAGTGCAGGTACTGCGGAAGCAAAAAGCGCCGACGAGGTCTCGAGCGTTTCAAGTGTCGGATATGGTCGGACCGGGCACGAGACTGGACGGGCAGAGATGACCGCACTCAGAAAGCTCTCGATGCTCGCGTTTGATACATAATCCTCTCCTTCTTCTTCCTCTTCCTCATGCATTTCCTTCATAACTGACCCTTCCCTCTTTATATTATCCTGTACTTTTTAATCTAATTCTCCTATCTGTAATGGCCAACAAACCCGCCCCCGTCGACCCCGCCGCCCAGGGCACCTTGCAAAGAGGGAAAGCATGCTTGCGCTGCAGGTCCGCACCTTTTTTCCCCTCGTTTGCTCGTCTCTAAATCCTTTCTAGAAAACGAAAGATGGTACATAGCCCAGTCTTCTCCAAGTGTGCTATCCTAACTTCTCTTGAAGCGATGCGATGGCGCAAAACCCGCCTGTCATCAGTGTACTCGCGCTAAGAAGGCCGAAGGGTGCGAGTACGACGATGGAAAGGGGAAAACACGTACCCAAATCCTCAGAGAAACGATCGTAAAGCTCGAGCAGAGAATCAAGGAACTCGAAGATCCCGAATACATCTCTACCTCAGTCACTCTCTTCGACCCCCATACCCACACGCATTCGCGCTCGAATTCCTCCTGCTCGTCTTTCGACTCCCCCGAGAGCTCCTACCTCTCTGCCTCCCACTCTCCCTTTCCGTCAGGTAAAGCTCTGCTCGATTTTCCGGTCAATCGGACTTACTCTGTCCCCGTTAGAATCCTCTCCAGCTTCTCCCCCAACAACTTGGGCCCAACTGCAGGTGAGCACTGCCCTGCCATCCACATCCTTCCGCCTGACTCGATTCTTATCAGTCCCAGGGTCTGTCATCACCCTCACCTGCTGGCTTTGTGCCGGATGTCTTCTTCGATGATCATCAAACAAAGTTCCAACCTCCGTTGGAACTCGCGCAGATGCTGTATGTGTTTCTTTTTTTAGAGCATCGATTTCCTTTCTGATACCCTTGGATTGGGCAGTGTGGACATTTTCGCACCTCATAGTAGGCAGTGCGGTCTCGAAATACACATGGGCAAGTTGAGGGACAGCCTTAGTCTTCCAGCGTCGGAGCAGAGACATCCCGTTCTGATGAACGCGATTTATCTTTGGGCTTGCTTCATATCTCGCCCGGAGCCGTTGAGCCAGCACGAAGAACATTATCTTCAGTATGCTCTTGATGCTCTTCCGGATGCTCTCCGGTTGAGTGACAAGGTCGTCGATGCCATTCAAGCTTCGTCGCTTATTTCTCTGTACTTCCTTGCAAACGGACGCCTGCTTGAAGGCAGCTATCATGCAAGCGCAGCTGCTACATTGTGTGTCCAGACTGGTCTGAGTGGACGGCCCTCTCCGGAAACCCTGGCTTGGTCGAATGATTGCAATGACATCGACATGAAGCCTTTCAAGAGTGATGTCCGTGACGGAGAGAGGATCTTGGCGTTCTGGCAAGCGTATAATCTCGACCGGTGCTGGTCGGTTGTTCTGCGGAAGCCACTAGCCATACCAGATAGTCCAGAGTCGCATCATTCCATTACATGCCCTTGGCCTCAGGATGTTAAGGACTACGAGAATGTAAGCTAATCTCTCCTGTCTGAATGCATGACGCTGCTGACCAGCGGTGTAGGGTCACGTGGACACACATTCCTCTTTGCCAACCATCCGTGCATATCTCTCTGGCTCGGTGTCACCGAGCAGCTTCTCCGTCCCAGCTCTTCGTGTCAAAGCGTCTGCTCTTTTTGCACATGCAGATCATCTTTCGGCGAGCTGGAATCCTACCACGAAACCCTCTGCCAGGCTCACGGAAGACATCCGATCGCTCGAACATGCCATTAACCTCTTTCTGTCGACGCTGATACCCATTAACCAGTTGGATGCCCTATTACCCGAAGAACGACATACCCTTATTATGGACCATACAATAGCGAATGCAGCTACTATCCACCTTCACCGTTCTTTTGCTCTTGACGATGCGTTATCATACGAAAAGTGTTCACAAGCTGCTCGAGCATGTTTGTCTGTTGTTAGGCACATCTCGGATCGAGACTTTTCATATCTCGAGCCGATAATCGGTGTAAGTTTCATGTACCTCGGGGAGGGCTTTATGCTAACTGTCGTATTTTCAACAGCCCTGCTGGTGGTCGGTCGCAGACATTGTCATTCGGGATTATGACGCGCTCGAAGCATCCTGGCCTCTCATGGATCACAGTGAACTTCGCAACGATCTGGGTGTCCTCTTGTATGCAATGAACAGTCTCAGCACGCGATTCCCAGTAGTTGGTACGTGCTTGGCCCCTTTGCTCTGCTGTACACAGCTTAACTCACCAACGTAGCGCCTGCTGTTGGGAAGGTCCAAAAACGCCTATCCTCTCATTAATCCTTTCTACCGCCATTTTACTGCTAATGGATCTATACAGCTAACTTATTATCTTCTGTTTCTTACCCTCCCCTTGTTGTCGTGTCCCATCTATTACCCTGTTATTGCACAACCCCACGGACTACTCCCGGACTTTTGGTTAGAATATTTTGCACTCCTTAAGTTATATGGACTCCGAGGACGCCTCATGGACGTTTTTATTTACGCGTACATTCATGATCCCTTACGACGGACCTATTTTCGACCGCGAGATATGGACTCTGCACCTTCATCCTCCACACATTCATTCAATCTTTCTATTTCCACCCTTTTTGGGTGACCACACTCCTTTCTACTTGTGCTCATGGACACGCGGACCATCTTGGACATTGGTGATTCTTCAGTACGGTACCTGTGCCACGCACTTTTGGACGTTTCGCACGGACGTTTATCTTCCAGTAGGCAATTTGGTTTTATGGACACTCTTAAAAAGAAAAGGCAATGTATCACTAGCACTCAAGTAGCACGGGTTGTATCTGTTATATTTCAATAGTACTCTGCAGCTGTTACCAACACGACCGTATTTAGCGGAGAAGGGGTCAACCGTCGGAAGCGCCCCTAAATGGGATATCGCAATCAGGCCTGAGCGCGGCCAACCCTGGTAGAACTCCACTTTAATCCTCGACCATTACATGCCAGCTGTCTGCTCCTTCTTGACTCTTCTTCTCAATGCAACAGCCCATTGACATACCTCAGCGTAGACAGTCCTCTTCTTCTGCCGCACCCGCCGCGCTTCACTCCCAAACCAGCGATCCGCATGTCCTATTCGGATCGCCAGACCCGCTGAATATCCAAGACCAACTCCTCGGTGCACCTACCCCACGTTCCACCAGTCAACCTCTTCCATCCCCCGTACAACGCAGAAGAGCAGTATCGGCACAACATGGTAGTCCGCGAGCCCCGCCTCGCGAACGGCATCCCGACCACCAATGGTCGCTCTTCGGCCAGATGATGGAGAACCAAGGGCATTTCCCTGGCACCCCTAGTTCTGCACTCAGCTGGCGTGATATCGATGGAGACTATTTCACTCGCGATTTGTCTACTTTGTACGGGTCATCTCCTCGAGTGCAGAGTGGCAGCAACTTGCGTAGTCAGACGGGGCTGTCAGAAGAGCAAGATGGTATCGGCTTCAGTGACGCGTCAGAGTCATCTCGTGTAGCATCGGCAGACGCTTTGCATCCAGATGAAGAATACGATTCGGATGACTACTCTTCTTCGACATCTACTCTCCATCTGGCAGTGTCCCCCAGACGCTCATTCTTTTCCTTTCCCTCTCTTGAACGGGCGTGTCTCTCGGCGATAACAAGGAACGTCTTAAAATGCGGCATCTCGTATTTGCTTGCATCTTTGTTCACATTTTCGCCATATTTTTCAAGGCTGATAGCTGACCTCAATGCTTATGGGCCCGGAAAGCCACCAACTAGCTCCCCCAGTGGGCATCTGGTAGCAACGATGTGAGTTTTCGGTGGTTTCGAGTGCCTAGGTGCCTCCGCTCATGACGGACACCCACTGCTTAGTGCCGTGTACTTCAATCCTGCCAAGACAGTGGGGGCAATGATAGAGGCAGATTTATTTTGTCTCTTCGGCCTGTTCTATGCTGCTTTTGTCTGTCTGCTGGCGATGACTTTGTTCTGGTGGTTAGAACTCAAATCTGGGTGGGAGTGGCTGGGTGACCTCATAGTGGTTATTCTCATTGGGGTTAGCATGAGTGTGTTGGCATGGATGAAAGTCTGGATGGTAAGCTTCGTTGTTAAGTAAATATCATCCGTCCGCTATCGCTGACACTTCTTGACAGGAAAATCCGTCGTTCAACACAGGCCAGTTTCAATTCCCTTACAAGATATTCCTTCTCATATATCCATCCAGCCTGCAGCATGACCGCTATTATCATGTTTGTCGTGTAAGCCTACCCACTTCTAAATTTCGTTGTCGCAATCTCAAACAGTGTTCCAGTCTTGTAAAAGAAGGCGATCTAACGGAACTCCTCCAAGTGACTGCGATTGTGCTCTTCGGTTCTGCAATTTCCAACCTCGTCTGCTTCCTTTTGTGGCCTCAGAATGCGATATCCAATCTGCAAAACAGCATGACGCAAACCCTGGAATCATTTTCGACCTTGTTACCGATGATTACAAAAATCTTCCTCCTGGAAAATGACACAGAGTCGCATATTTTGGACATGGAAAAGGTTCAGAAGGCTGTTGAAAGTCATCAAAACAGCTTTACTAGTCTCCGAAAGAACCTTCGAGAGGCTAAAAGCGAGTGGATTTTCACTCGCGCCTATGAGGATGTGGCACATGACTTTAGTGCTGGGACTGGATCATCCAGCGTGTCGGGACGGGAGTCATACGAAGAAGCTGTCGATTGTTTGAATCGGCTTGGTCAGCATCTCAATGGGTTGCGTAGCGGAACGCGCCTCCAGTACGAGTTGACCAAAGCCGGTTTAAAGAGGCAGGCAGACAGACGGGGAAATGGCGATCTTTCTCATCCAAGCGATTCTCGTGCAGTCGAAGACGAACAAGTATTGCTCAAGGCGGCGGCAGCTATGTTTGGAGACTTGGTTGATGAACTAGGTCCGCCCATGCGCGCGTTGGCCGTGAGTGACTTTCCTCGAGTGTTTTGTGTCTCGCTGATCAATCTGTAGTCTGCATCCACCTCGACTCTCAATCGCTTACAAGAGGTCTGCTTGCAATCAAAGCAGAATTTAAAGCGGCATTCTGTCATGGAACCTCATGAATTTGCAGATCTTGTGGATGGCATAGAGGCAGCATTAGTGCGATTCGAAAGCACGTCAAACCATGCCGTCCTGCGTTTATACCGACGAAGTGACGCAAGTCAATATGTCCGGCCATCCACGTCCTCGAGCGAGAGCGTCGCCGGGTCCTCTAGCGAATCACGGCTCACCGAGGGAGACAACGAAAATGTTTTCTTGGTGTACTTGTAAGGCAACCGTCCTTTAAACACAGGGCAGTCACTGACTCCTTGAAGCTTTATCTTTACCCTCCAGGAGTTTGCAAAAGAGCTGATATCACTCGTGGATGCCATCGAAAAGATCTATTGCTACGAGCAGAGTATGGTTCGACGGAAGCCATGGTGGTTTAGAATAACGGCTACGATCCGGCATTGCTTCTCGAGCGTCTTCAAAACGAAAGCCGTCGAAGGTGGTCGAAGAACAATGAACATCAGGAAGAGTTTCTGTATGTCCCCTCCTTTTCCTCTTTACATATTGCAATTCTATTTCGAACAGCCTATATGATCCCCCCCAATCGTATCGCGCATCCTTCTTTCCCAAAGGTCAAGCCACACGCTCCTGATACAATCCAAACGCCTGGCCGAAACCAATTGTCATTCTTGGGGAAGGTCTATCATACACTTTGGTCGATAGGAAAACGATTGAAAGAAAGAGACACCAAGTACGCCATCAAGGCCGGAATGGCAACCGCTGTGCTTGCAGCACCAGCCTTTGCGGAAGCGACTAGGCCCATTTTTCTCGAATACTGGGGTCATTGGGCCTTAATTTCTGTAAGTAGCTTTTTTGGACGGCACTTTTCAAGCTAATCCAGCCTTTCAATAGTTCTTCGTCGTCCTTTCACCCACCATTGGTGCAGTAGGTGACGTTACTACCATTTGTACTTTTTGACTGACCTTCCACCGTTTTTCTCGTGAAGACCAATAATTTGAGCTTGCAACGTATTCTTGGTACTTTGTATGAACCACTCTCTACTTCCAGTCCTATACTTCCTGACATCTCTTCAGATTTGGTGCGGTCTCAGCTGTAGGGATATACGCCTTGTTCCCAGACGAAGCTGTGATTCTGTCAATTTTCGGCTTCCTGTTTTCTCTCCCATGCTACTACATTGCCGTCGCGAAGCCGAAATATCTGTCTGCTTCACGATTCGTGCTTCTCACGTACAATCTCACATGCCTCTACAGGTGAGTTTGCATTCCATCTGTCTCTCGTTCGCAATTCACAACGCGATAATGCAGCTACAATCTGAGACAAAAGGATGTTTCCGTGCTCGACATTGGAATTAGTCGTGCGATTGCAGTTGCTGCAGGCGTACTCTGGGCTGCGTTTGTGTCTCGCTTTTGGTGGCCAGCAGAGGCACGGCGAGAGTTGACGAAATCTCTGAGCGAGTATGTTGTTTGGCTCTTTGACATGTTTGCTTGATCCAATTCCCTCTCTTGCTCCCAGGTTTTGCCTGAATATGGGATGGCTCTATACACGACTAGTTGCTTCCAACTCGTTCGCACCCGAATACCGAGATGAGGACCAAGCCCAGCAAAACAGTACTGCTCTCGACACAAGACGAACTCGGCTTTCTAACTCGGTCCACGAGTTCATGGCCATGTCTGTCGCTTTTTGTTGCATTACGGGAAGATGTGCTGAAAGTGTGGATTGAAACCCAGGGAATTGCATCTGCAAATCAAGCTCATCGAGTTGCAAAGTCTGCTTGCACAAGCTCAGCATGAACCGCGGTTAAAGGGCCCGTTTCCGGTGAACTTATATCGCCAGATCTTAATCAGCTTGCAGACGATCTTGGACAAGCTGCACAGTATGCGGTGTGTTACAACTCGCGAAGAATGGTAAGTTCGTTCGAGGCCCATTTGTTTTAGTCAGTAATTGCTAACCCCGCTTTCACAGGTATACAGTAAGTACCAAAAGCCTGAGAAGTTTGCTTGTGCAGTGATTTATTGGTCTTGCAGAGCGTCCGACACGACTTCATCATCCCGGTCAATCGCGAACGGCGAGAGATGGTTGGCAATATCATGCTCAGTTTCACGACATTATCCGCGGCTTTTCGTCTGAAGGCGCCTCTTTCTCCGTATCTACCTCCGGTAGAACAATCAAGATTAAGATTGGTATGTCTATGCTTCAATTGGGGCTGTCGTTCACCTGTTGATTAAACTTTCAGGTCGAGGCCATTCGACGATTGGATGTGGTAAAAAATCGTGATGTAAAATTCTCTCGGCAGCTTCTCTTCTTTGCGTACGCCCTTACGATGAAGGGAGTAACTATGGAACTGGAATCTCTGGGGCGGATTCTCCAGGATGCATTCGGCGTCATTGGGCAAACGGCGGATGAATTTGAAATGCTGTTTTACCCGGACGCAGAGTCTCAAAGGACTATAGAACATGTAGCATAGACAAAGTTAGTGATACGGGATTGATGGCGAGCGAGATTTCGGGAGTGAAAGCCACATTTTACGAGCGCAGGCGCGCGTGCTGTCGGTGGGGTTGCACTGTTTCCAAGAGAAGCAGGAACTGCGGCACACTGCTTCCTGCGTCCTTGGCCGTTGAGATTATTGAAGACCCCCTTGGCTTACCTATACGAGCGACATCACCTTAACATCACCGCCCTGACGTGGTGCCATTTCATTCCGCCGAACCGCATTGCGCAGTCGACAGTGTCGCACTAGAAGGCTTGTCCTGTCTCGAAATTGCCAAAAATGGCTCTCGTCTTCACTTGGAGGACTTTAGAGCCCGTCCTATCACATCAGTCCGATTGCAAGGCCTTATCCCCCTGCAGGGCCCTACCAACGTCAACGAGGTGCTTCCACCACTTCACATAAATATGCGTGGCAGTGAACGCCCTGTCGTTACTCAACCCCAATGTTGCCCCTACTCGTCCTCTTTCTCCTCCAGTTCCTCGTGAGCGCCAGCGGCCTCCAACCAGTAAGCCTCCAAGCTGCTCTGCCACCTTCAGCGACCAACGATGACGCCTCTAGAATTTATACACCCGTCAGCAACAGACTGTTACAGGCGATTCTTCATGTGGCACTGTGAAGAAAACTTTCTACACCCAATCGTTCGGCCTTTCTGACAAACATCCCAGTCAGTTTGCATTGCCGCAACTGTTAATGGGTCAACCACAACTTGTGAGTTCCATAACGCCATCTCCCTCAAGACAATGCATTGACGCGCATGCAAGATGTCGTTTCCAGTAGCGGAAATAGGAGAGTTGGGTGGATGGGCATGTAAGTGCTGTTTACTCTATTTCCCGGATACACATTTTACACCGTCCGTGCAGGGGCTTCGGAAGCCAGATGGCCAATACTCCTATGGTCATTATGTGGCTGAACAGTGACGGTACAGTCGCTCTTTCCCAACGTTCGGCGACCCGCCTGGTTATGCCCACTGTCGACTCTGATCCTCCAAGGATTGCCTCATTTTCTTCAGGAGCCAGCGTTGTCAGTGGCTTTCTGAAAGCATACATGTCACTACGATTGACCTGGTCTTCTAGCTGTCTGGCTCTACGCTGAGCTTCGCTTTCACAATTCCCGTAGGTATCTTCCCTTATCTATTATAAATACTGTCATTGACATTTACCATAGTCAAACAGCGACACGAGACAATCGGTTATCTACGCATTGGGAACGACGACGCCAAGTTCTTCAGCAGTCGACGCGCCGATAGTTCAGCATATCGACGCGGGAACCCTTTCCCTCGACCTCACCAAACAAGTGTCGACGTCAACCACGACGAGTTCTGGCACCTCACCAACGTCAACTGGAACGTCTGGCTCGGGCACAGGAACAGGTTCGGGTTCAACAAGCATTCCTTTGCAACCTCATCAGAAAGTCATCGTGGCCCATGCCGTGTTCTGCACGGTTGGCTTCCTTCTTTTCCTGCCCGCTGGTGTTCTTGTGGCACGTTTCATGCGAATTTTCATTCCTACCTGGTTCCAGGGACATTGGATACTTCAGTGGGGCATTGGTAAGAACATCATGTCTCCTCGGTGACGAATTGCCAACATTCCCCCGCAGCCGGACCAACGATTCTCATCGGTATTATTCTTGGTATCGTCGGTGTTGGCCAAGCCGGCGCGCAGCATTTGGATGACAACCATAAGGTTCATCAATCCTTATTGATTATATGATTAAGCTTCTTATAACACCTTGTTGCAGCGATGGGGAATCGCACTATTCATTCTTTATCTAGTTCAATGCGCATTCGGCGCCGTCGTTCACTTCATCAAGAAGCAAAATCTCAAGCACAGACCCCCTCAGAACTATGCCCATGCGATCCTCGGTCTTGCGGTGATAGGACTTGCTTTCTACCAAGTCCGGTCGGGCTATCATGAAGAATGGCCATTGACCACAGGGCGTGACCCCTTGCCGTCGGGCGTCGACGTTCTATTCTGGATCTGGGTCGCGGTACGTTATCAAACCTCCCGTCTTCAATCTGGGTGCTAATGTTTGAGTAGCTCCTACCACTCGCATATGCCGCAGGTCTGGTTTTCCTCCCCAAGCAATATCGACAGGAAAAAGAGGCAGTCAAGATGAGGAGACAAGACAACGAGGGAAACTTCAACCTCAAGCAGACCTCGTACCAGCAATATAGCCGATGAGTTTATGGTTTCTTTCACTAACAGTGCTGGCACTGGTACATTCATTCGTGCCTTTGCTTTGTATATATGTACTTACCTGCATGGGGGATGGGTTTCCATCAATGTACAGCCTCTACAGGTTCTAATTTATTTCGCGCGTAATGGATGCACTTAGATTGGATTCTAAATTTGTAGCATAAACATGACTATCATTTTCTGCAATGTTAATTTGACTCGCTGAGTACTTCCATGATTCTACAAGTATGCCCCACCCTCAGCCGTCTATGTCTACCCAACCCTCTGATTTCTCTCTGAACGCGTTATTTCCCTCGTCCAAGCTTGTGCTGTTTGATGGAGGCTTGGTGCGTTCGCGTGCGCTCATCAACCACTGAACTATGCTGAGCTGTGCAACCGCCAGGGAACTACGCTCGAGGACATTCTTGGTTTAAAACTCGCAGAATCTTCTTTATGGTCCGCTCAGCCTGTAGTAGACAATCCGGAGGCAATGGCGGCCGCTCACACCCTTTTCCTAGAGGCAGGCGCAACGATCATCTCTACTTCCACGTAACGTCCTCACCTCACTGCACTCACTCGATATGCACAGTCGTGACTAATCACTGTGAACAGTTATCAGTGCTCTTTAGAGACTTTCAGAAACACGGGCATCGATGCCGAGAAGGCAGCTGCAATTATGGTGCGGTCTGTGAGTATAGCTCGAGATTCAATTTCACGATTTCGCGCGACAAGTGCCCCAGACGATCGCAACGTTTCCGAAGGAAAAAAATACCTCGCACTCTCCCTTGGACCGTTTGGTGCGACTCTGAAGCCGACACAAGAGTTTCATGGATGTTACCACCCTCCGTACGGACCAAGGAAGTATGTTCAGGACGGCGACAACCTCAACTCTTTTGGACATAATCGTGAACTCGAGCAAGACGCAACGGATGCCTTGACACAATTCCATCTCAACCGCCTCACTGTCTTCTCCAAGGACACAAAAACATGGGATGCTATAGATTGCATCGCCTTCGAGACCATACCGCTCAGAAGGGAAGTGAGAGCAATACGAAAGGCTATGGTCTGTCTTGAAGAGACTGTTTTAGGTCCGGAGGGGAAGAGGGGAAAGCCGTGGTGGATTAGCTGTGTTTTTCCCCAAGGCGAATCTCCTGAAGAAGCCTTCCCTGGCGGTCCCAAGGTGCAAATTGATGGACTTCTTGAGGCATGCTTTTCGCGCGACGACACTTGTGCATGGCCTATTCCTTCAGCTTTCGGAATCAACTGCACAGCCCTTAGATACATGCCATCCCTCGTCGCCGAAGTTCGACGGTACCTCAAAGATTTCAAGCTCAAGTCCGAAAATCTCCCTTGGCTCGTCTTGTATCCAAATGGAAACCATGTATTCGACGAAGCTAAGCAGGAGTGGATAAAGGACGGTGGGAAGGAGTCGTGGGCTGAAGCATTTAGCGAAACGGTTTCTCGTATTCTATTACAAGAGGTAGAGGGGCAGGCGTTGGGTGGAGTCATTGTTGGTGGCTGCTGTAAAACAAAGCCGAGCGATATCGCTGCTCTGCGACAATTGGCGTTTGAGGTCTGATCAAGCCTGGTCAAGGTTTTACTTCCTAGACGCTTCTATAGACACCACACACAAAGTGGTAAGTCTTTCGTCTAGAATTCAGAAACTGGACTGAAGTACTGACCATCCGCCCTAGTCATTATGTAATGAAACTGCTCAATGCTCGATCAAAGAGGTCTCGACACCTTTACGAGCCTTTGCCAATGATAGTTGTCCAGTATTATGTGCCCCTCGATTGTGCGGAACAAGACTCATCCTTGTTCGATCTTGGCAGAAATGGAGACGCAGGTCAATCTCCATGAAATTTTCTTTAGTTAAGACCTATGCTGGAGTTCAAGAACGCTAAAGAGCCGGTTTGTTCGATTGTCCAACATTTCCTTCCCCTCCCGTTCCACCCATCGAGAAAAAGAAGCGCTGCTATGCATCTTCTGACGCTTTTACTTCTACCACCAGTCTTTCTCCTAGCATCTTCCGCTCACGAGGAACCAACCAGGACTTTCAATGATGTTCCTCTGGTGCCGCGCAGCAACGACCGTTGCTCACCTGGGACGTACTCTTCCAATAATGGGTATCCGCCTTGCTTAAGCTGCTCTGCTGGTAGTTACTCTAAAGGTCGGTTCTCTACTATCGTTATGGTGAACCTCACTGACCGGCCTTCGCAGAATATGGAGTCACGTCTTGCCGTCAAGCAAGAGCAGGCTACTATGTCTCGTCCGGAGGTGCTACAACTGAAACCCCTTGCCCATCGGGCAACTATGCAAAGGAGACTGGCCGCTCATCCTGTCCCTCGTGCCCTGCTGGCTACCAATGTCCAAGTGATGCACTGGCCAATCCTCAAGCTTGTTCACCAGGACGCTACTCGAAAGGAGGACTCGTTTGGTGCGAGAAATGCTCCGCCGGTACATTCAACAATATACAGGGTGCCACTGGTTGTTGCAACTGTGCAGCAGGCTGGTTCAACGTGAGTAAACGCATCCCTAGTAGCAGTTCCTCAGTGACGCTGACCAGCATTATTGGATAACTAGGACCAACCTGGAAACACAAACTGTCAAAGGTGAGCATAGTTTCTCATTCTTCGACTTTCTTTTAAATTCTCGTCGAACCAGATGCTCTAATCAGTACCCGTATTCTAACCCTGGCACAGGAAACCGTAATGATTGTTCTGCGACACCTGGTAGCTGGGCTATATCTCCCACTTCCCAGCAGGATAGCAGTGGGACTTGCCGTACGGTCCTCGTTCAAGGGTTTCCGTAAACACTTGCTGATCCTTCTCCTTAGCCTTATCAAGTCCTTTTGCGGTAGTAAGCCCGAAGGCGCGACGTCGAGTGGCGCACGCACCCTTATGCGGCAGAACGGGCCAGAAAGCGTGCCCTGTCTTTGGCTACCACTGGAGGGGCGGGCACAATGGACATCATCAGTCGTTTGCCAGTTACGAGTGCGTAAATATCGACAGTGATCTTGAGTACGTCACCCATCCCTTGGAATTAGACATCTTGCTAATGACCAGGACAGATCTTGTGGCGGTTGTGTTGGATATTCGCTCAACGGTGAAAGAAGTCCAGACGGTGGAAGAGATTGTAGTGCGATCCCCAACGTGGGATCTGTAAGATGCCACAAAGGTCAATGCATAATCGGTAAGCGACGCTTTGACGAGAAGATAATTGAACTGGGAAGCTCATGGGCCAACACAGATTCATGCCAAGCCGGTTGCGTTTTGGCCGCTGGGGGGGATCTTTGTGTTCCTAACTTGTAGCTTATACCAGATACTTATTGTAGTAATTTATGGACGGATAATGCAGACCAAGCAGCGGTTACTGTGTGGCAATGCTGTCAAAGCGCATGTTGAGCCACTAAATCGGGCTTTGAAACGCGTCAATATAAAAATCGGCCGGCGCGACTCTCCTCTTCCCATTACCGCCCATCGCTTTTCTGCCCTGTCCTCTCTCTCACACACCGCACACAATGGACGACTCCATCAACTACGAAATGGAGTACGGTGTCGATCCGTACGCGTATGAAGATTCTCAAGAGTCGGATCAACAGACCCAGTCCACACAACAAGCATCTCAACCACCAGCTGCCAGTGTCGATTCTCACCTCTGGGGCTACCTCCAGCCTTGCAGCTCTTCACTCACACGAATTGACTTCTGGAAGATACACCCTCGCTACACGCTTGGCCGAAACACCGAGATAAATCAGGTTGTTTTGCCTGGGTTCAAAGTTAGTGAGTACATTGATGTGGCTCTCACCTTTTGGGCCATATTGAACGCGTTGTTAAAAGGTAATCAACACTGCGTTATTACCTGGGATGGCCACGATACTGTCACTTCATGCGTTTGGGTTGAGGATAAGTCGAGCAATGGAACCTTCGTGCGTCTCCCTTCCTTATTCTAGAATACGGCTTTGACATCATCCGTAGATCAACGGTGAAAAGATTGGGAGAGGCCAAACACGTCTTTTGAGAGAAGGAAATGAGATTGCGTTTGGTACATGCGTCCCGCAACCCCACAACAACGGGCTGGAGGATTACAGTGCGTCTTTTTTCGTGTTCTCGGGTTGATACGTCTTGATGTCGTCGCCTGAAGGATTCGTCTACCGCCACACAGCAGGTGGCTCTGCCAATGATGGCTTGTTTGCCAGCTATGACCTTGGAACCGAACTGGGCAAGGGATCTTTCGCGACAGTCAGGAAGGCCGTTCATCGAAGCACTGGACAGTGGTTCGCTGTAAAGATGATCAATGCAAGCAAGACGGTAGGACGTGACCGTGGACATAGTAATAGGAACGCTACCTTTGCACGCGAAATTAGCATCATGGAAAAGCTCGACCACCGCAACATATGCAAACTTTTCGAGGTGTTCTTCCAAGATGATGGTAGTATAAGTAAGTTAATGCCCCTTTTCGTTGATTTGTTGAGTCCTCAAATTGGATCTAGACCTTGTCCTCGAACTTGTGGAAGGTGGTGATCTTTTGGAGTATATCCTGAGTAACAACGGTCTTTGTATGTTGTCAACTTTTCGTTTGTCAGGCTGTGTCACTCATATCCATCCAGGTGAGGTTGATAGTCGAGACATCACCTACCAAATTTGCGATGCTTTATCAGTCAGTCCTTTTCCTTCTTTTATTCTTACCGTGCGACTTATTAGTGTATAGTACATTCATTCGCGAGGGATTACGCACCGTGACCTGAAGCCAGAGGTTTTTTCTCTTTCCTGTCTCCTATTTTTTCATATATTCATTGCCTATAACCGCCAGAATGTTCTTCTCACCAGCCATCGTCCACCTCTCATCAAGGTTGCTGATTTCGGCCTTGCCAAAGTTGTTGATAGTCTGACGATGCTTCGAGTGAGCGCCTCTTTCTCTCGACATTGCATCCGTCGTCTCATGAAGTTATTCTTAGACTATGTGCGGCACTCCAAGCTACCTGGCTCCCGAGGTCGTGAAGCAAGAAAATAACGAAGGGTACGACAACCTCGTCGATAGTTGGAGCGTTGGTGTTATTCTGTTTTCCATGTGAGAGTCTTCGACATTTCCATTCAATTCCTGGACTGAACGTCTCCATAGGATGACGAACTCAAGCCCATTCTTTGAGGATGAGAATCAAGACATTCGAACTCGCATCATGACTCGCAAAGTTGACTGGAACACCCTTGCAGCGAAAAACGTTGGTGAGGATGGTACGTCTTATACTTCTCTCTTATGGTGGTCATGCGGCTGACTGGCCTTTCTAGCCATGAGTTTCGTCCACCAACTTCTCGAAGAAAACCCCGCCCGTCGTATGTCCTTGACGAACGCACTTCAGCACCCGTGGCTCAAAGCCCACATCCCTTTTCATGAACCTCCACCGGATGACGACGACGGTGACGCGCCCATGAGCGCAGAGGGCCCTCCGAGTAGCCAGGAGTCAGACGTGCCTCCTACCGCCGAGACAGACATGCCCAACGGATCTCAACGCTCGCTTCAACGACGAAGTGACGTACTCTCTCAAGCCGCCGAAAATGGTGCGCATCTCCCCGAACCCTCTTGGGAGATGATTGCCCATGCAACCGAACGGGAGAAGGCCGCCAATGTCCCCGGGGCAACCAAAGGCCAGAACAAGCGCGTCCATGCGGAGCTGTCTGTTCTTCCCGAAGAGGTTCTTGATGACGCCGACATGAACACTGCTGAAGTTGCTGGCCCTTCGGGTTCTGGCCAAGGAAAATCCTCCTCGCCTGGGGAATCTCTTGACGAGAACTCGGACGAACGCCCTCGTCGTTCTACCCGTCGTTCCAAGATGGCCCGTAGGGCTTGAATAAATGTCTCTTGCATTGCAGTTCTGCTTTCGTGTTTTTTTTTCCCCTGTGCGCTCTCTCCCGTCCAGTCGTCAACAACCTAATAGACCGCGTATCAATGATCTCTTTCCATGTACATATGTATCTGCACGATTTTTTGTACTATATTCTATACCTCAATACACCCGGAACTCTTCCAATCTTATTGGTACTCCCCAAAGATTCTCAAGCCATGGTTGTCTTCGCCCTCAATGTGTTGGCATGAGCCAGATCTTCTTTCAACTATCTCTGCCAGAGAGACTGAGGAATAACTGATTAATAGATGAGCGATTAGAGTATTCTTTTTATTGACGGACGAAGAGATGTTCGTTCATCAAGGAAAACAGCACGAAAATAACTATGCTAGGTACTACAACTAATGCGAGGGTGCCAACAACCCAGAAAGATGGATCTTTTCTGTCCCCTGTCGTGTATAATAACCTAACAGTCCAAGAAAGCCCAAGAAAATGAGATACCATTCATAAAGAATGAATTTGTGACCAAAAATGAATCTGAAAGCATCACGGAAAGCAGTAAGGATGTGTCGACAACAAAATACAGTAAGTATGTTCAAGAGATAGCATAGGGCGAGTTAACAAGGTGCATAGCGAGATTAAAAGGTCGGTGGAGGGTTCGTAGGCAGGGTTTGGGGTTCTGCTGACGAAGATGATGGGGTCGGGTCCTGGTCGACAGTATCGGTAGAATCGGTGTTCTTCTTCTTTCGCATACCTCGCCGACTCTCCGACGGGTACTCGCATCGCAATGACCTTCTTTGACATTGGCTGCAAAGAAAATGAATGACAGATGAGTAATGATGCTTGTGATAAATCGGGAAGTGACGTTAGGTTAAGATAGGCAACGTACTTGCAAGTTTTATCAACGCTTCCGGGAAGAGGGGGTCCGCACGCGATCTTCCGCCCTCGACAGAACAAACACGCTAGAGGTGGCTTCTTCTCGAGATGTCTCTTCGAGGGCAAGGGGCTCAGACGCATGGACCCTCTTGATTGCTTCGTGGGGCTACCGGCGGGACCCCAGGAGCCCCCTCGAACGGTAGCTCTGTCGATGTGAGGTGGAGGGACCTGGGAAAGGGAGCGAGTCTGGCGGTGATGATCGTAGGCGTGTTGATTAGCATGTGTCAACGAAGCGGATGTAGAAGGGAGGGTTAAGCTTTCGAGGTGCTCGTTTATCCGACTAGATGATTCCATTTGAGGTTGGTGGAGGTGGTGTGTCGCCTGACGTGGGTCCTGGCTAGGCACGATGACAGGAGCAGGGGAGTATAGGGCAAGGTCGCTCGTCGGAGAGCTTGCGACCTCCGATGGAGTACCAGGCGGATATGCATAGAGAACCTGTGACAACGAGTCGACTGGCGATTGGACGGGAGTGGACTGGTAAACAGATGAATGGATTATGCCATGGCGATGAGGTGGAGGATGAGGATATGAAGGGTTGGCTGGTGGTTCGGGGTAGTGTGCCGGAGGAGCTACTCGGGGAATTGCGACCTGGAGGGCTGGGGTTGGCGGTATAGGGCCTTCGGAAGGAGCATAATGGACAATCTGCTGCGTTGGGGGTGCGTACTGCACCTAGAAGGTTGGTTAGGTAGAGAAAGGGGCTGAATCTGAGAGACCCACGGGAGCATACACCTCGGGGAGCTGTGATTGCTGCTGATCAGGGATATATTGCTGGGGATATTCGAACTGTGGCCGGTAATCGTAGTGCAGCTGGGAGACCAGATGGGATGTCGACGGCGGTAAACCGACAGGCTGCAGCTCCTCGACGACGTTGTAGGCTTGGTCGTACAACGGCTGGGCGCCGAAATGGGTCGAATATCCCTCCTGCTGGGGCCGGGAGTCGTAGGAAAAGGATACGGAGCTGAAATAGGTGGCAGTCAAGGCCTGCTCGCGCTCGCGTTCGGCGGCCTCCCTTGCTGCTGGGAAGGTGTCGAAGAATTTCTCTTCGAACTCTCGCAGAGTCTGGGCGAAGGACGATGGAGGGTCGTCGGGGGGAGCGTAGTGGAACGGGCGATTTGGGAACATGGAGGAGGAGGACGAGGTGTGGGAGGCTGGTGCTCAAATATTTGTGCGCACGGTCAGAGGCAATCTAATCCAAATCGACTTCTTCTCCCCACGTTTTCGTATACGTAACTCTCCTCAGCGTAGATGTATCTATTAACTAAACCCTAGATCCTCTAGCCACCGCTGCGGGGCACCCAAACCGGCTCTTCAGTCTCCTCTCCCGTCGTGTCGCCCTCCCCTTCGCTGCTAAGCGCCGCCCATTCATCCTTCATTGGCCCTTGTCCTAACGTTGGAATCTTCGCACCCCGTTTCTTGAGGAACGTCACAACCTCGCCCCCATAGCGCCAGCCTTCCTCCACGCCTCCGTCTTGCCCTTCTCGAAGCGAAGCGTCAGCGCCACTTCCCGATCCACTACCGACACCACCCCCATACATCCTCGCAAGGTGGGGGCTTGCTTTAATCTTCTTGTCGTAGCCAGCCTGCCCCAGGCTATCGAAGAACCCAGCCAACGCGTTCATCGCTTCCACACGGGATCGCAGTACGTGACGCACGAGTCGCCGCGATGGGGGCCTGCGAGCTGCCCGCATCTTCACAGGAGGCTCTTCTTGCAGCTTGAAATCCGTTGGGCTCCCCGGCCGTGCGACTTCTTCCTCGACTGCCGCAGGAGTTGCCGCCTTCGGCCGGTCAATCCACGGATTGGGCGGTGGCGTCCGCGGCTTCATGTACTGAGCTAGTGCGCCAATCGACAAGTCCCACCGTTTAGGTGTCCATACCCCTACCAGCACTCGCCATGCTGCAATGAACCGTTTCGCCCTGCGCCCTCGAAATCAGTATCCTATCTATTGTTGGGAAGTAACTTCACAAACCGTTCATAGTTGCCTGCGAAGGTTGTTCATATCAGGAAGCGAACAAGCAAAGTGGAACAAGTACTCACTATCAACCATCTTGATGTGATAGACAGCGAATAGATAAACAATTAATCCGGCCAACAGTGCGCCGAGACGCGTATACCAGAATAGAGCCCAAAGAAAAACAAATGTAGCAGGATAGATGACAAGTAGAGATATTAGACCGAAAGCAACCTTGTTCTGAGCCTGTGTTTCCTCCTCGTGCTCCACAAGCTTAGCGCCGAGGCCACCCATCATATAGGCAGGACTGTGAACGATGAGAGGAAGGAAGAAAAAGGGTAATTGGACCAGAGCCAAAATAGAGTCCCGAATGAGAATTAGTATCGTATACAGTCGACTTGGAATTGTGGCTGGTGTGTTGGGATCCAATGTGCGTGGGAGAGGAAGTGATGATAGAACAGAGTTCGTGAGGTGTGTTGATTGAAGAAGAGAATAATATGCAAGCAAGTTCCGTTTGACAGATTTGAAGTTAGCAGTGATATCCGGGTAGGAGAAGAGGTCAACGAGGCTGAGCGTATAGAAGTTAATACCATGGATGGAGGCAAGAGGAAGATCCATACGTCTGTGAGATGGCAACGAAGTCTTCCAACGGGATGGACCTATCTTCAACCCATAGGATGTCTCTAGCCATTCTTGCTGCAAAGAGCGTGTCCCTGTGGAGAGGATATGAAAGCCTGTACGAACTGCGATCATGAAAACAGCCTACCAATCTGAAGCGTTGATGCTGGCCCCAACGAGCTCTCGCTCGATCGCATGCGTTAGACGCTTGACAGCCAAACGTGGCGCGCCTTCCTCTCCGGAAAAGAATTGCTCTTTATACTCGTCCAAGGAAATTGGCCCTCCAAACCTGCTCAGTCAAGATTAAAACTCATTAGGCATTGGATCGCAGGTAACGTACTCCATGATGACCTAAAATTACGACACGGAAATTAGATACAGTTCCAATGTTATAGAAATCCACTCACCGCACTTCGGTACTTGGACTTGTTCGTGTAAACGATGGCAACGGGGACTATCCTGACATCTTGTGGGGCTGCTCTGCCAGGATTGTCCCTCACGAATTTGGTGCATTCCAGGGCTGCCCAAGCTGCACCATCCTTGACTTGCATAATTCGGGGTTCCGTGTAACTTGTTCCCTCAGGAAACAGTGCAACAGCCTCACCCTTGCACAGAGCCTCGATTGTTCCCTTGAACAGAACCTGTCGGTCTTTCGATTTACGGTCTACAGGGATGTTGCCGGAGGAGAACAAGATCCAGCGCATAACCGGATGGGCAAACAAGCTTGCTATGCAACAATTCAACAAATTGGAACACTGTATGATTCACATGAGCTCGCACCTTTACTCCAATAGTTGAGCATCCTCTGGTAGGGGAACCCGACAGCTATAAGACTCGTTGAGACACGTCCAGCGGCACAGGTGGCGCATCCTTACACAGAACCACGGGGTCAAGCATCATGTTGTGGTGTGTAGCGGTCCTGCAGACGGCATGAGGAATGTTGAACGAAAAGACACGGACGACGGACATACACAATGATAGGACCATCCTTCGGGACGTTTTCTCCTCCAATGACTCTGACTTCAGTGAAGAAGGAATTAACGGCAAGACGAGCAATGAATCGGATGAGCCGGTGCAAGGCCTTCGTGTCATCGGAGGATGAGGACATGGCGGTTGGTCTTGAAGCGCAGGCAGCTGGGCGCCAGGTTATGAGCCAGAGAGTGGCGGCAAATGGACTTGAGGGCCTCTGGAAGGACCCCAATGAATTGGAGGCCAAGACGAGGGGACGCAGAACACCCCAATAGGATTGCGCACGTGACAGCGTACTACCCCAAAGTGGACGTGATCGGCAAAGTGCCCAAAATAGCGCCCATCTGAAGGGTCACAGTGCATTCACTTTAAAAATAGTATCGCTGCCTATAAAACCCAATAATCATTGGAAAGCTGAGATCCCATCCCCCTTCCCTACACCATCATGTTATGCTTCAAAAGTGTTCTTTCTGCTGCTACAACAACTATTACTCTGTTCACGATGTCTTCCGGGGCTGCTCAATGCCAATCTACACTTGCCACAGCCAAGGTAAATACCTGAAGATCCAGGGGTTTCTGGATTATCTAATGTCCAAAGATAGTCCGTCGCTCAGCGACTCCAAAGTCGCTACTTCAATCCAGGAAACGGGAAGTATACTGGGGGGTCTCTCTGGACCGATGCCGTATTTCTCTCCCACCTGCGCAATCTTCGCTCCAACCTGACGAACCCATGGCAGAATACTCTTGAGGATCTCCACAACCTCATGTTAGCTACGGGGGCTGACGAATTTTCTACCGTGGCCGATACCTCATTTATTGGAAGAGCGGCCCTTGATGCAAACACGAACTGGCAAAATATTCTTGCTGGAAGTAACGACGACGCGGGGGTACGTCTTCGAAGTAGTCCCTCTTTTCGGCATTATCATCGTAATTTTATTCAAGTGGATTGTCCTTACTCTGTGGAAGATAGCAAATTATAAAGGCAGCCGTGGACTCTCTACTATGGCCTACTTGGCAAGTCAAGCACGACTTCATCAGACCACCATCGATCTCAGATGTCAATTTCAGAATAGCGCCAAGAAAATATACGACATTATCGCAGGCCAGTGGGATTCGACCTGTGGTGGAGGCGGTAGGCATTCTTCTACTTTCTGCTAGACCTTCCGTTGAATATTTGCTTCACATAGTCTGGTGGTCCACTGCCCATACGTACAAAAATGCCGTCACAAATGAGCTATTCTTGTTACTGTCTGCCTCCGGGTTTCTTAGGTTTGGCGATCAAGCATACCTCGACAATGCGCAGAAGGTCAGCTCGTTCCATTATAAATTTCCCATCTATCATCGAATCTATAAGAATTTCTCATAATTATTTTAGACTTGGAACTGGCGTAAGTCTGCATCCTCGTTTCGATCGCCAGGTTTCTTAGCATTTCTCCACCAAGTCCTCAACTCTGGAATGAGAAACGCGCAGGGTCTCTGGAACGACGGACTTGACAGTGCCACCTGTAGGAACAATGGTCAGGTATGAATGCTCTGCATAGTTCCTGCCCCAAGGCTCACATACATTATCCAAGACGACCTGGACGTACAATCAAGTATGAGCGCTTATACCTTTATCTTATCATGTTCCAAAAATAACTTGTTGGCGATAGGGGGTCATCGCGTCTGGTCTTGCAGCACTCGCCGTGGCTAACAAAGACCCTTCGCTTCTCAATCAAGCAGAAATAACCTTGGACGCAACCATCGCACGCATAACTACGAACAACATCCTCCGTGAATCATGCGATAACGCGGCTTCGGGAGGGCCTGTCTGCAACCAAGACCAGGTAAGCGCTTGCCCCTGTCACTCTCAGGTCCAATCTTGATCGTGATGTATAATTCTTCCAGCAAATTTTCAAGGGCATCTGGACGAAGCACCTTCAGTATTACCTCGACACGGCCAGCGACCCGGCATGCACAGCCAAGTGCAGCCCGTTCCTCGGATCGCAGACTTCCGCCGTTTTTCACTATGGAACGAATGCAAACAACGACATCGGCTCCGTCTGGTACGCTCCCAACCAGGCGCGTCCAATTTCATTCCTTGTGGTGCCAAACTTCCTCATTACTTCCCATCTTTCGGGGGGGATCGGTCTTTACCCCGAAAACGAGCGCCAGTGGCTTGGCTGCCCATATCGCAGCGGCCAAGTACGGGCCGTGCTAGATTCTGAGAAATTTAAAAATCTTATACATATTAAATTTAGTCGTAAGGGGGAAGAGAGCCTGAATAACGAACAAATGAAGTGAATAGAGCAAGTAAATAACCAAGTGTGAATCGCCTGCGACAGCAACAGCTCTTTGCACACTACAACAATCGCAATAGCTAACGGTGGTATATCGTCATGGAAAATGAGAGTAGTACGGCATCATGCATCGTCGTCTTCAGCAGCGTCTCTCTGATGGGAAGGTTGGAAGCGTTGTCGAGCGTTCGGAGTGACTGGCTCCGGTTCTTCAGTGATTGGAAGTTCTTCTGGGCCCTTCCATTTCTTCGAACCCGTCAGCGGGTCGTCGGTGGGGTGAGAATTGCTGAGAGCATGTTCTAGGGCTACAGACAACAAAGGTCAGGATGAATGAATTTTGAAATGGTCCTCTTGCCTTTTTCGCCACGCTTCTTCAGACGCAAAGCCATGGCTGCTTGCAGAGAGTCGATGTATAGATCATACTTGACAATTTCCCGGAGAAGATACTGGGACTTTTCTTCCCAATTACTTTGAGCTTTCATACCATTTGGCGACCGATGGAGGTACTGGAAGAATATTAGCATCCCTGCTTTGTAGATGTGGAAAGTCCATACCAATGCCGCCATAGGTTCACGAAGCTCATTGTGCACCTCCAACTCTCGCTTCAAGGAATCGACATGTTTCTTCAAAGCTTCCAGTTGCGTCTCTTCGTCATGAACGCTTGCGACGGTCGGTGGCATAGGCGGTTTCCAGTCGTTGATGAACGTCTTGTCAGTTCGCGGTGAAAAGCCTCCACGGACGGTAGCAGCCCCCTCTTTCCACCCGTACTTGCTCCGCGTACTCTTACCGCTGCGGACACTGACCGAATCCGGTAAATCTGGTTCTCTATGCAACTCAGTCTGCGACCGAGACCGTCCATGACCGTACATGTCGACGACTCTGTTCCAGCCGTATTCCATGTTCGAGACACCGCCTGCTAGTGGCTCCTTGCTTGTCCTTGCTGCCCAATAGTTACAGGTCGACACCCATTCGTTTACCAGCTCTTCCGTACCGGCCTGGAAGAAGTAGACACCCCGGTTGGCAAGAGTGAGGACCATGCAATGAGGTCGCTTGTTGTAACCAGGAGGAGGCAGCGCGTGTGCGAGGGAATGGGCCAGCTGGATCGTTCCAACAGGTTGTGCGTTGGCCTTAGAAAATGTTAGACAGCAGTAACCATTTGTTGAGGCAGTTTGACATACCAGCCAATTTCCACCGCCAAATGTCCCAGACATGCCAGACGTATGATCCCCAAAGACAAACATATTTAGCTCTCCTTTCTGGATGACGACGAACACATCCATCCACGACTTGTCTTTGGCCCGCTTATTAGCGGATTCCCAGTACTGCTTACGACATAGCATGCCCTCCTTCGCCCATGGCGCGCCAAGCAAGGCCAACTCCTCGTCGGAGATACTGATCGTTGTGGATGTCGACCCTATACTATGCACACTACGATCGTCGTCCTCTTGGGCCTCTCGAATGATGGTATGGGACAAGTTCGAAGCGAATCCAAGTGTGGGGTTTAGGAAGGAAGAGCTTGAACCATACATCGCCTAGAAAATATATGAGTATCTCTCAAGGCCAGGGAGAAAGAAATCGTACTTCGTGCGTGGACGTTGCAAAGCTCGGAGAAGGGCTGACGCGTCCATCAATGCTACTATTGCTGCTGTACGGGCTGATTCCAGACTGCGAACTCAAAATGGATTGCAAACCGCGAATGCTTCCTCGTTTGAGAGTTGTTAATCGATCTGGCTGTCCGGTACGCAAGCTTCGATTCCGCATCATGCCATTGCCTCCCGGACTCAGCGAAGAAACAGAGGGACGGGTCAAGCTGGAGTTGATAGGTTGAAGGATCTGTTGATGCTTGATCGCATTGTACATTTCCTACAAAAGTCAGGCCGGGAAAGGGGGGAGGAGAGAAAAAAGCCAACCTTGAGCAAGCTTTCCATATCACTTTCCCATGCTCGACCATGTTGAGCGCGATTCGACATTGACTGCTCGTGCCCATTCGAGATCTGAAGTGAAGGCGTGCTGCCGTTCGGTTGACTAGCTCCAATGCTACTATTTGGGGCATGGTTCGGCGACACAGGAAGCGACATAATCGCCTCCTTGGAAAGGCTATTCCAGCTAGCAATGCTGTCGCTACGTTTCGATCTGGTCATCATTTCCGTTTCGTCAGAGCCCGCCCGAACGCTGCTACTACAATCATCGTAAGTGAGGTCAGAACTTGAGAGGCGAGCGGCCGTCATCGGTGAATTTGGTTGAAGTTGCATCTGAATGGCTGTCATGGTGTTCCGCACGAACTGACTTCGCGACATTCGAGAAACCAACTCAGCGACATGGAGATCCGTATTGAGTAGCAACAGCGAATATGAAACCGCGTGAACGATGTCTGAGCGCATACAATTGGCGAAGGTTCAGTGAAGATACTGAAGGAAGACTCACTGGCACTGCCATATAGATTGCCTGGATTGCAATCCCAATAACGACGACTAAATTGCTCTAGCAAGCGATCGACCTGTTGTGTTTCGGCCTTCAAGTACAGCTTTCCGCAGAGACGTCTGGAGGGAAGATGAAGTGAAAGTGAAATGTATGAAAAAAAGACCCACCTAAAAGCAAGATCTAACCGAAGGCCTGCGAAGTCGAAGAAATCAATATAATGCCGCAGAGCAGCCTTGTTGATTTGGCCCCTAGAAAATCATGAATCAACGACGAGCATGCAAAATGAAAAGCAACGCACTGTCCGCCCAACCACTCGCAGATCTTTTCCTTGGCCAAAAACTCCTCATCTTCATTCCAACACCGTGTCGCCAGTTCTTTCGCGCGAGTCTCCATGTCTCCAGACTCTTCAATATTCGGTGATGGTGAGGTCGAGAACTGCAAGGATTCCGGGGTGTATATATCCTGTTGGGAACCTCTTCGGTGGGGCGACACTATTAATGACAACATTCAGCAAAGCTCCATTTTGACTGACAGTTAATATTAGGTCACTTACACACACGAGCGTCTTCAGCGGTAGCAATGAGTGATGGCTCCGAGCTTGAGGCAGTGGAACGATGAAGTACTCGTAGCCGATTCGCCTCGCGTGGACTTTGGCTTTGGGCAACCAATCCGGACGAGGGGCCACTTCTCGATCTCAAGGGTGTCAATTGCCTCGAGCTAGGTGCGTGTATGTTGCTTGAGCCTAACGAGTATCGAGCCGGAGATTGCAGCGAGGAGGTGCGAGGAGGAACAATCGCAGAGTCATCGTGAACAGAAGAAACAGAAGGCCTTGATGGACCAGGGCTGCTGCTAGCAAACGGATCCGCGACCGACGATATCGAAGGAGATTTTTTGTCGTCTGCTCGTTCACCTTGAGGGTCACGAGGGGATAAAACGATGCCGTTAGCCTTTGCTCGATAACTAGCTTGGCGAGCCGGAGTAGATGGATCCCGCAGGTCCAACGTCGGACTCGAGAGGGGTTCTAGTGAAGAAAGTTCACCTTTGAATACATCCAAAAACCCAGGTAACGTCTCTGTCTGCGGAGCCACAGCCTCCTTCGTCCGTCGCGCTTCAGGGGTTTGGGGCGGGCGTGGGAGGGGACGAATTGTAGGAGAGGAGGCAGAGGTCATGATCGCCCGCAGGTCTGCATCGCTGACGCTCATGCTTCTCCGTTTGGTCGCATTAGCAGCGGGTGCCGTGGGCGAGGGAGGAGGGAGTGCAGGCAGAGGTGACATTTTCTCGACAAAAACGATGGACCGGTCGTCGATATCTTCGATGTCGCGCGCCTTCGTCGGGGAATGGACGATCGCAGGTAAGGGCTTGTTGTCAGGGACAACTGGACGAAGTGAAGAGGACGAGGAAAAGACGTCTGCTATGGGTGACGTTGACGCTGACGGAGTAGGAGTAGGACGGTGTTCAACAGGTATAGGTGGGACAGGGGGTGCAAATGCATTCATGAGATTGGAGGAAGATGATTGCGACAACTGGCCAGCAGAGGATGGGTGGAGCCCAGCATCTGTTTTCTGCGCGGATAGATGTTAACACAGCGTACAAGGATAGATACGGAGCAGCATTGCGTACTGATCGTTCCCTAACGGTGCTCTGCCCCATCATTTTACCCCAGAGTGCACTCGTCTTGGCCCGCACCGACGATTTTGGCGCCTACAAAGATGAATAACGAACCGATGAGCACGGTAGACAACCGAATAGAAGCGGAAATACAACGCGCCTTGATAGTTCCATTCTCCTTGTGCTGTTTCGGACTGCCGGTGAGGACCCAGTCGGGACTGGATGCCGTCCGCATCTTGTCCGACGAAAGCGAATAAGACGATGGCGGGTGGGGGGACGTCGAGGACGTCTTGCGCAGCCCATTGTCAGGCAACGGTGGCGGCGGCTCCTGGTCGCGTCGCTTCTCCCTCCTGCTCGACCCACTCCCGCTACTCTGCCCCACCATAGCCCCTCCACGTTCCTTGGCCTTCCGTAACAGCGTCGCCAGATCCGGGCTGCTCGACGTGCCGGGAGAGCGATACATCGACCGTCTGTTCGTCTGCCTCTCCGCCTCCTCCGCCTCCCCAACCAAATCATGCGAGGACGATGAAGGAGACGGCCCTACCGACATCGACAACGGGGATGCAGGATTTAGCCGTCCCACATTCCCACTCCCACTTCCCGTAGTGGTGCCACCATTATTGCTGTTGGTACCCCCGTTTGACGGCCCTGGTGGCGAAGGCGTTGGGGGCACGATGACCGGTGTCGGCGGTTGGAGCGCAACCCTCGAGATGGCACGGTTCACAGGAGTCGCTGTCGGTGTGTTGTGATTCGAAGACGTCGATTGCGATGTGAAGCTGCGATTCATGGGGGACGGGCTCTCGACACCAAGCGAGTTCACATCGAGGCCCTCCCTGAGCATGACGGTGCCCTCTGCCCTTAGAGCCTCCTCGAAATCAAGGTCGGTGCGCGAAACCCGGCGGTGGACCTGCCTGTTGCTGGTTGGGTCGTTGGCGATGGGCTGCAATCCCGATGGATATGCAGTCGGAGGGCCTTGGGAGCGCAGTGGCGCGGCATGTTGGCGAAATAAGGACGCCAGGACGAGAGATGCGCAAGAGTGCGGGGCAGGGAGGAGTTATGTGTTGTGGTCAGAGAGCCGACACTGGACCCTGAACTGCTTCCGCACGCTATTCATGTTTATTTGCCGCGTAGGCTTTGATCGATATGCCGTTCTTCTTTCCTCACACATGTATGTAAGTATCAAGCAAGCAGTGCATGTTACAGTCTACAACAAATCGGAAACATGGAAGGAACGGGATGATATAAAAAATGGACGCAGTAAGTATGAAAAAAATCCCAGTAACCATTCGAACCAACGAACCCTTAACCGTCCTGCCCTCCAGACGTCCGCCGTTGACGCTTCATCGTCGTGGATGCGTTTGGAGGGCGCGAGGCCGGCGCAGTGCCTCTCGACCCACCTGTTAAAAGTGAACCGGATTGAGAGCGCGGCCGGGTCGTTGACGACGCGAGTTTAGGCAATGTAGACGCCCCTTTCCGAGAACTACTGCTGGGCGTGCCAGAAGCGCGGTTCCTGCGACATCATCAACAAGGGCGCACAAAACGCGAAACAATGCATCACAAACCTCTTCTTGATAACATCTGTCTTCAACGAAAGCGGACGAACAACACCATGCAATTTCTGTCAAAAAAAAAAATCAGTACGTTGCACTGTCGCTTCTATTTTCATCAATCCTTACATAGAACAGCCCGCACGCGTTACACAGCGGCTGGCCTTCGGGATCTCTCCGCCAAAGAGGCGTATTCGTGGTTTGACAATTCGTACACAGCGTGGGCGTCGAGTCAGTCTCTTCGCTCTTGGTCGTGGCTTCTGTCGATCCAGCGTTGTACTCTGGCGTGCTCGTCGAACTTCTACCTTCAGTGCTGACTGGCGAGTTCCCAGGAACAGTTTGGGACTTTTTCCGTACTTCCTGGCCGCCCTGCTGGAGCGAAATGTACTTGCGCGTGAGGTTCGACGGGGCGGTCGTGCGCGGTGGTTGCTGGCCGGTCGAACTACCTTCTGCGGAAGGTGGAGTCGATGCATTGGAGACGTTATAAGGCTCTGGAGACGCATTTGAGCTTGAATTGACCCCGTTACCCCAATCGTCGCTCGACGGGCTGGCGTGGTAATTAGGGAATGTGTTGCTGCCTCCCGCGCTACCTCCACCTGCGCCGCTGCTGGTGTTGATGGACAGAATCTGAGTTGGGTCGACGTGCGTGTACTGGTTGTCGATGGGGTAGACGAGGCCCATGAGTTGGCGATAGTCAAGGTCGTCCGCAGCAGAAACGGCGGTAATCTGTGCATAGGTATCCGCCATGACGGCCGACGCCGCCGCCGATGCGGCTGAGAGACGCTCCGTCGAGGACGAGGTGGCGGTAGAGTGATATAGGCTGTTGCGGCTAGCGGAATTCCGATGGTGATAATTGGGGTTAGCGGTGGGAGAGTACTGTACGTTAGACGCCGAAGCGGCACCGGGAAGGTCAAAGATGCCTTCGTAAGGGGGGAAGGCAAAGTTGAAGGGTGTAGAAGGGAAGGGGCTTCTGCTCTCAGATTCGTGCGATGAGGGGGACAATTGGGAGGAGCCATCAAATGTGGAAGGATCGGCCCGTAAGAGACTGTCGGTGTGCAAGCCTTCCGCTGGGCGTTTGATGCCGCTGAGGGTGTCCACGAGAAGCGATTTCCCGTTGACCTGATGGCGGCCTCTGGGTGCACCGGTGAGGGTATCCTTCTGCGCCGTGTGATCAAAGCTTGTCTTTCGAACGAATCGTGGAAAGCTGCGTTGCTGCTGCTGCTGCTGCTGCTGCTGTTGGAGCTGCTCAGGCCTGATGGGCACAGGCACTCTGTTGTAGCCGTGCAGGCCTGATGAGGGTAGAGAGGAGGGAATGGCATTAGGACTGCTGAAGGAGGAGGGGTTGAACTGATATCTGTCTGTGTTGTCGAAGTAATTGAGGGCGTCTGACTGGTTCTCGTAGAGAACGCCCAGATTCTGGTCAAACTGCGGACTACGACGGCCAGCAGAGAGCAACGAGGGGCCTGGTATGGGAATGCCATGGGAGGGAGGGATGGCCTTGGCCTGGGGCCGTTCCATGGTGGGAAAGGCGAAATGTGAGTCGTATGAGGTGGCTACGAGGCCATGGTGGTCAAAGGTGCTGGCGCTGGTGGTGGTCTCGGGGGGACGGGAACGGGAGCGACTTGTAGGACGCCAGTCCATGGAGATGCGTGATCTTGAGCGACTCATGGCCCTCCAATCCATTGGAACGACACTATGGCGCAATATGATGAGCAATTCATGAGAGATGTAAATAAGACCCACTCTTCGTCCTGTTGTTCGTCCTGATGAATCCCGTCAAACCCTACGACGCGGACGCGGGCCTTGCCCTTGTCGATCCTGCGACCGCGCTCGTCCGAGGGCTGGAGCTGCGGGTTCTGCTGCTGGAAGCCCTGGTGGGGCAGAGACTGGGAGATGCGCTCCTTGGGGAGGAGCTGAGGCGATTGGGGCGATGATTTCCGGGGTGCGGGATCGGAAGCCTTTGCGTCCTCCTCCTCCTTCTTCTTCTTGAGGGCGAGGGCCATCATGCGCCAGGTAAGATTCTCCATACGCTGGGCATGGGGGAGGGTGACCTTTGTGCGGGTGTACATCTTCCAGACCTGGGTAGCGAGGGGATCCTCCTTTGCAAGCTGCTCTGGGTCAATATCGGGGTCTGGAGAGGCCTTGAGATCGGGAGAGCCTGAGAGGCGAGGCGAAGTGAAGGGGCTGGTTGGCTGGGGCGAGAGGGACGGGGGCTGGTTTGGGAAGAGCTCATCGGAGAAGATGTCGGTGAAGAGGGTGGACTTTGAGTCTGAGGTGGGAGAGGTAGGGGAGTGGGCAAGGGATGGCTGGTTATCTGGGAGGGCAGAGAGCGATGGAGTGTTTAGCGGAATGGGGATTGCCGGGGGAAGGGCGGAGTGGGAGGAGTGGGAAGACGAGGAGGACATCCAGAGAGACGGGGGCAGGCCCTGGCGCTCACCTGGATACGGGTAGTAGGTGGGTTGCTGGGTGCGCTGCTTGGGGCGGGGCGGGGGTTTCGAGTACGGCCAGTCATTTTGCTGGTGCTGATGGTGGTGGTGGTGGTGGTTGAATGGCGGCGGCGGGGTCTGTGCGTTGGGGCCGAGGACGCCGTTGGCGGCGAGGGCGGCGAAGACGGTGGGGTTGAGGGGCGCAGAGAATATCTGGGACCAGTCTTGCTGGGGGAGGGCGTCTTGATCCCAGTCGGCCATGGGAGTTGGTGTTGAGAGAGAGAGGTCGAGACAGTGCTCTCTGCGGTCCGACACGCGGACTCCAGACACCCCCGGCCGTGCTCGCCGGCAGCCCCTGATTTCACATTCATTTCTAAATACACCCGCCGCCTATTGGCTACTCCGGCCCATCTTTCCACCGCCACGCCGAACAAAGCTCTCCCCGCGCCAGCCCCGTCCCTACGAACGATCCAATACACGCCGGGCTATTGACTCTTAGCACTCAGGACTACTACTCCATCCCCACTGCACTCACCTCAGATACAGCAGCGCAGGCTGCGCCGCTCCAAACGCGTGCATCACACCCATCGTCGTAATAAGCCCGACAATATACCCGACCATCGCCGCCCAAAAGAATGGCTTTCCCCCCCGCTTTCCTTCCGCGTCGTACCGCAGTGCCAGCGCGACAAACGTCCCAGGGATCACAACCTCTCCTAGTCCCAGCATCGTGTAGCCCCGCCCGCTTCCAAACACCGCAGACTTGGGCCACAGCAGCTTGATCGGCACATCCAACGTCGTCGCGACCTTCACCATCTGCACCGCACCGCGTCAGCTCTCTCGCGTCGTCAACCGGAAGATTGCACTCACCACCTCTGTTCCAAATACCCACCATACGTCGTACACGAACAGCCCCGCGAGCAGGATCGCACCCGTCCGGAACGAGTCTAGCTTCAGTAGCGCGACCGCGTTGTGCGCAAACGACAGCCCCAGCACGTCCGTCACCAGCACTGACCGCCGTCCCGCCGCCGAAAATGTATACAGTCCAGACGGCACCAATGCCAGCGGAAGTAAAACCATCGTCGGCGTCCGCGTCGCCACACTCACGATCACTGTCTTCATTCTTCAGCCAAGTCCAGGACAAATCGCCATGCGCGCAGCACACGGAAACGGAAACGGATCGCAGAAAAAAAAAATCACATCGAGATCTGCTCTCGATCAACTCACCATGCGATCCCTTCGTCACCCTCACCCTCAGCCTGTCGAAGCCCTTCCACCGTGTTTCTCCGGCCAGGTGCCTGGTCAGCAACACCAGCGACTTTTTGGTAATGCAAAAATAATCATCCATCACTCGTCAGCTCCACTGCCACTGCGCATCGCTCATTCGAGGCCTGCAACTCACGTTCCACACGCTTCCGACTCCTGTGATGGCAAAATACCAGCCCAGGAGCCTGTTTATCCACTTTTCTCCAAGGTGCTGGACAATCAAATACAGCACCACCAGCACCACGGAGCCGACCTGTCGCCTCAGCCATCAGCAAAGGAAGACAGAAAATGACTGACGATGGGGAACAACCACGCATCCTCCGCAGACATGCGCTCCGTGTCCTCGTCCTCGTCCTCATCTTCATCATTGGGATCCCCTTTGCCCTTGTCTTTCCCCTTACCCTTGTCCTCCGGCACAGGGTCCCGCTTCGACCTCTGAGCTCGACCATGTAAGTAAAGTACACATCCAAAGGCAAAGCACAGTCCGTATCACACACCCGGGGCAGCGAGGCGTGTGCTCCAACGTAGATCGAGAGGACAGCGAGGCCGAGCAGGCCAGTGTAGGAAGCCAGTAGGTCCCAGTCGACGTCCAGCTCCTGCAGCAGGCGTCGAGCAGCAGCGGCGACTTCTCCTGCGACTTGTGCCATGTGGGTCCAGATACAGTGTGCCCGATCCCTCGCGATCTAGAGTTCCGTGTGTGGTTCTGTATGGTCGTCCTTGGTCTGGAGTGTGGCGCATAACATAGCACCTCATCACGTCCGGGCCGGCGGCTGATGGGACGGCTCTCGGTCGCGCGACGGCTAACAGACAGGGCGTCCCCCGTGCATCGCTGTCACTGTTCCCGCGAGTGCTCTGCCCGTTCCCAGCCTATACGCCGCACTCCTCTCCGGGCACCAGGGCGTCCCCACCCGAGAGCCCAGCCGCCAGCTTCGATTCCCCATTCCTCCAACGAACGTCAACCTGGCACCAACCCACCATGGCCCCATCCCCTTCAGTTCTCATCCCTCAGATCCCAATCACTGCACCACCCCCACACGCTCACGGCATCCCCTGCCTCCCCCAGATTTCTCCAGATCCGTCACTGATCCCAACTTTAGCGTTTACCCATATGTCGGCCGCTTCGTGTTCTTCGGGGCGCTCAAATCGCCAAATGGTCGAAGAACACTTAATCATGTTGGTGCGGCACCTGGCTCTTGACAGACGCGTCTGACCTACAAGACCCGTCCGACCGTCTCACGAAGAATTAGCTGCGTACAGGCTCCAGTTTGCCTTGCCGTAACAGTGTATGCACAGATCCAATCCCCGTGCTCGTTTTTCCAATGTTTTTCCATCTACCGCCGCCACCTCCAGATCTCCTGATCTTTATTGTGGCGCACACCAATGCCTCCTCAAATATATACATATCCAGCAGCCCAGTCTATCCAGCTGAGATTTTTACGCCCGTGCCTTCAACGCCGCCGCATGCCGTGTCAGGAGCGAATACGTCGACGTGCCAGGATAGATCGTGAATCCATCGTTATGTGTGTTTCCTCTGCAGCGGCGAACATAAAACAAGGTTCCATCAGCACTTGACTTCGACATCGCCTAGAGACCAGTGGAGCACTCACGTAGAAAGCGCTGACCCAGCTTGCCTGAATCCGTCCAAACCGAAACGACACAGCGGTCAATAGAAGACAGAAGACATATCACGTTAGCCACCCGCCCATACCCCACGAAAGAAGAGGAAGGAGGGTCCCATGACCGCTACGCACCAGATGAGGTCTCCAGCCAGCCCAGACGACACGACCGCATCGAACCACGCGGTGTAGATCGTGTCCTTGTTGTCCAGCATGCCAAACTCTTCCAGGATGACGGGCTTGTTTGCGGCGGTCTGCGACGCGGCATGGTCCCTGATCCATTGCACGCCCCAAGCTAGCGCGCTGTCTTTCTGGCCCCAGTGGTCGGGGTACGCCTATATCACGCGCATCAGTACATACTCAACATTGACTGTTCGTCACGGTTGGGAGGAGCGACGTACGTGGAACGTTCCAAAGTCGACGGTGGGGATAGCGAGGTTCACGTCAAAGTCGATGCCCTCGCCGCCTTGGTAGGGATACGTTGGCGCACCGGGCTGGTTGTAGAACCCCTCATCACCAATCGCGACAAGGTGGTTGCTGTCCAGTGATTTGATGTACGCCGAAATCTCCCTGATCCACGCAGTAACCGTCGCGGGTGTGCATGCGCCAGTGGACGTTCTACGGAGCGTATAAAGAGTGAGAACGAATCATCGCCACTGAGAAAAACCAAGTTAAAGTTGGTACCCACCCAGTGCTACCTCTGCATCGCGGCTCGTTCGCCAGTTCCCAAGCCAAAATACCCGGCTCGTTCACGTATCGCCCCACAAAGGTACGCACGTAGTTCTTGAAAGCGGTCTACCATTGACGTAAAACTGTCAAGCACAGAAGTCGCTTCGAACCAAAAATAGACGCCGTACCTTTACGCGTTCGTCCGTGTAAAAGAGATCATGATTGCCCGAGTTCAGGATTTGCCTGACGTAGACGTCCATGCCGCCATAGTCCGCCCTGTATAGAGCGCATATATTTAACATCGACACGCTCGAAATACGAAGCTAGGATGAACGAACCAGTTGTTTGTCCTGCAGAAACACCGTTAATCAGCCGGTTGGAAAACATTTCACAGAAAAGAACTTACAAAGCAACAATAAGGCGGATGCCATTAGCCTTGGCAGCAGCAATAACACGGTCTAAGAAAATCAAGACGTCGTCAGAAACCCTCTTGAATTCAAAACGAACGTCGCTCTACCGAAGTTTTGGAGCCCGGTAGAACCAGTATTGATCGTCGGAGTGCTCCCCGACCACGACTGGTACCAGTTCCCGTTCTGGCTGTTGACTTCATTGAAGCCCCTAAGAGAAGACGAAGGTAACTTCATCAGCACCAGAAAACGTCGAGGGCGAGATGGACTTACCAGGTACGCACAGTGGTTCCTCCGGCAGAAGCAATGTCGGCGAAAGCTTTGTTCATGTCGGCTGTACTGAGACTGGTCAGTCCCACCCAGTAGGAGTTGCCACTAGAATAAGGAATAAAACGGTCAGAACTGGTTTGGATGACAAAAGGGTAATAGCATACGTACCCTATAACGGTGTACTTGGACCCGTTCAGAGTGAAGCGCGCTCCAGAAACTTGCACGAAACCAGTGCCTGCTGGAGGCGGAGCAGCTGTGGTGGTTGGTGGTGCAGCAGTAGTCGTGGGAGCTTGCGATGTCGGTGCAGCGGTTGTAGGGCCAGCGCCCGGAACACACTGGTGGTACCAGTCATTTTGGACCAAGCAGTAGGCTCCAGAGACGCAGGCTTTGAGACCGACAGCATGTCAGCAAAACTCATTGGCTAAGTGAAGTTAAAGGCCTACTTGTGTCCCCGGAGTAGTTGATCCCACCGCACTGTCCCCAGAGAGGAACGGCGGCAAGAGCCGAGCGACAGCCCAGTGCCAGCGTAATGATAGCAGCAAGATGCTTCATGTTGAGGGAAACGACGAAGAGAATCGCGAGTCTTTGCCACCTCAGCTCGCCGTGTTTTTATTGCCCATCGTCGTCGCTCGGAAAAATAGGCCGCATGATCGGTAGTCAATTGCAGCACAGACGACCTAAAGACCAGGCGCATCTTCATATTTCCTGCGCATTAGCGAAGAGAAGGCTCGGAGAAATAGAGGGATAGAGTCAAACGATGTGATGGCCATGTTACTTGCGGAATTATTGGCGGCCAAGGGATTGGAATTCCTGCCAAGCCTACGGGATTAGGGAACCAAGCTTGCCATGTTCGGGGTGTCCCGCTACAGCAAGGCTGGCTCCAGAAGCATCACGAGTTCTACCCGTACCAACAATACGCCGAAGAATAAGTGCAGGACGGGGCGGGCAGGTTGAAGGACCAAATAAGCAGATATCTATTTCGCTGAGGTGTATGGATAGGTAAGACGAAAGATCAGTACCCAGCAGCTATCCCGTTCTTCCGCGAGTCGCTTGCGGCTAAATTACAGAAAAGGTTCATTCAGAACACGGACAAAAATAATTTCGAAACCGAAAATAGCCTTACCGGATATAAGGTCGCCCTCTTTCATCACTGCCTGAATCACAGCCGCAACGCGATTAACATCAAGCACTTTTGCACGGCGATAGGTAAGCACAAAACGTTCACGAAATCGGCGAAAATGAAGGCTGACCCGTCACATTATGCCCCCTGTCTTCCAAACCGCGAAGAATGTCCATAGGATAGACATCGTCTGCATCCACCCTGGCAGGATAGAGCTGATCGTGCAGGCGGCCGTATTCTATGGCTGCGCTCACATCCAGGCCCCAGCCAAGATTCAAAAGGACCTGGAAAACCGCAGGAAAGATACGCGAGCCACCAGACCCTCCAACGGACAAGTAAAATGAGCCATCTTCGTGCTCAATAATTGTAGGAGAGGTGGATGATAGTGGTCGTTTGCCAGGCTCAGGGTAGTTGTCTAGGAAGATATTTTTGTCAAAGAAATTTAGTAATTCATGCAATTCTTACATGGTGAAGGCCACAATCCGAACGCGTTCGGGAAGCCAGGAGTGGAGAAATCGTCCATTTCATCGTTTAAGAGGATCCCCGTATCCGGATCTAGAACCTGGGAGCCAAAGATGAGATTAACAGTCGACGTGAGGGCTACTGCCATTCCGTCTTTGTCAACGACGGAAGAATGGCTCTGAAAACATGATAAGTCATGGTCATGGTAGAATAAACTTTCTTCTTACAGTTCCATGGTCAACTTTGATGTCAAATACGGGATTGTAGTATTCGGGGGGATGTGTCCGATCCTGGGACGAAGTTGAATGAGTGAGGCCACAACAGCCGGCAAAAATGTGCATCTCACATCCGTTATGTTAGGAAGAATTGTCTGCGCGAAGTCCTTTGTTGCGATTTCGTCAATCTGTTTGGTAGATTTTACGAAAGCCGGGTCGCAAACTTTCGTTCTAATTTTAGCTGTTATAAATAGAATCGCGAGAGGAACGGTAGACTTACCGCGCAGCAAAGCCGAACTTCATGATTTCAACAAGCCTGTGCACGTTGAGGGCATCCCTTTCGGCCATATCATATAGTTCAATTAGGTTGAGCATGTGGAGCAAGACTTTTGTGGGTCAGTTGCGCACCAAGCCGTCGTTTGTGAGAAAGGCTTACCGGGACCAGAAGTAGGTGCATGTGTCGTATATACCTTCTTCCCCCGATAGGTGCCCTCTAAGGCCCTTTCTACTTTTACAGAGTAATTCTCTAAATCTGCGTGGGAGAGAATGCCACCTGTTGACCGAACTTTGCGTACAATGGAATCCGCGATAGGACCCTTGTGATGCACTTGAGAAAGTGAGCAAAGGTATGAACGAAGATAGTCGCTACCTTATAAAACGCGTCGGCGCCTCCTTCAGCAATGATAGATAGGGTCCGCGAAAGGTTAGTCCGTCGAATAAGCTCCCCTTCCCTGAGCAAACGACCATTCGGGGCGAAAATTACGTTCCAATCGGGGTCGTTCAGCATCAGTTCCGTGAACCACTATAAATCCTGTCAGAAGAATTGCAAAAAATAGTCTTAGATATTTCACTAACCGGTATCCGATTGCCTAATTCCCTGTCGACTTGCCAGCCAGCGGCCAAGCGTATACTCGGCTCTACCAGTCGCTTCCAATGCAATGCTCCCCAACGGCCATGCGCTTCCGCAAGGCCACGAACCTCTCCTGGTACACCAACAGATAGTCCACCGTACATGGAAGACCTCGGATTTGAGGCGTACATCGTAGTATTCGCCAGTGCCGGGGCAACTTCTCTAAAGTCTATGGTATATATTTCGGAGCTCGTGCTGTCATTGGTTGGAGGGAGGCGAACAGTCATGAAACCTCCTCCTCCAATACCTGAACTATTAAACCGCAGGTTGGGATGATATAATTGAAGCAACGGATTAAGCACGCACGAGAACATATTCACAACTCCAATGCAAAAGGTAGCCGCAACCGCCGCGTCAACAGCATTTCCTCCATCTTTCAACACATCCACACCAATGTCGGAACACCTCTTGTTCTCAGTTGCGACAGCACCGCCGCGAGCATGAATAAGGTAGGCCGGGTTTCGTTTCTTCCCGAAGAAAGATGACGGGGACTTAGAGGAATGCCTATACGTCAGAAAAACCAAGCACACGAGCAAGGCTAGAGCCAATCGCGCATAGCGTTTCCGACGGACGCCTGGGTGCGGAAATGACGCTTGTGAAGGCAAAGGAAGTAAAGACTCGTCGACAGGATGGGCGGACGGGGACTTTCCATCGAACATGGTGGTGGTCGAAGGAAAGAGTCAGAGCTTGAAAGCACACTCTTTACTGGGGTATCGGATAAGCACCCCTAATCCCGGCCCGGAATCCGAATTACAAAGCAGCGGCCGAATCACCCCACGTTCACCCGGACCACCATGGCGTCCAGCCATGCACGTCTCTTCTCAGAGATGTCTGACCATACGGCGGCGGGAAGTCGCGGGTAATCTCACATTTTGCGTGTCTGAACCGTACTCACCTTCTATTCAGTCAGCCAGGTGCCCAGAAAGTGGTGATTTTAGTAGTTCAACTCACAAATAGCCCTTAGGGCCCAATCCAAAGCGTCGCAAACTAACAAATACCAACGCTCGGTTCGATCGAATGATTGAGACTATGTCAATTGTACACTCGCACCCTTCTTCGACTTCACCCTCTCCCACCACCAGGAGGAAGAAAATAAGACGGAAGAGCGCATATAGCCCACCCGAGCCAGCCCATCTCGAGAACAAACTCTCCCTGATCAAGATGGATCGTTCGGCTCCTCTGTCAGAACGCCCGTCGAGCGACAGTATCGACACAAAGGTTGCTTCAATACAACGTTGACCATTGACTAGCTGACTTGGTCTAATAGGGCTCCGAGATTGCATCATCTTGGAGAACATGCAATCCGCTGCCTTCCTGGCTAGCAAATACCTTCATGACGCTCTCTCGATCGCACCCTCTACGCCTTCTCTTACCCAAAGGAACGGAGCAAGGAACGGAGCAAATTCCTTCGGACGAATCATCTGCTCCAGTTGAGGATGATCCTATGAACAGCGACGGCGACGACTCTCCTTTTGCCTCTGCAGTTTCTAACCAGGTTCTTGAAGGTGACTTCGTTAATGATACCAAAAATCTCCAAATGGCGCCATTTGAATGCGACATGGAATACCTAATTAATCCGGAAAACGAACACCCTTTTCCCAACTTCTCTCACCCAATTCCATTTTCTACGCCGGGTCCAGTTTCTGCTGTCAATTCTTCTGTAGTTTCCAATACTTTATTTTCAATCCCCTCTCCGCAGACCTGCTCTTCTCCGACGTTTTGTTCAACTGAATCTCGTTCTGACCCAGATTTACCTTTTGCTCGCCCATATACGCCTGTTTGCAACACCCCTGCCGTCCAACTTCCGAAATACTCTGGCAGTGCTCGTAACGATGCAACATTTAACTTGCCCTTGTCGCCAGCTGAAGCTGCCCATAATCGATACTTCTCGAGGCTCTATTCAACTCCAGGGCCTGGATACCGCGCTTCTTCACCTGAGCATTTCGATTCGCCTATTGAAGACCCTCTGACTTCTCAATTTCTGGTGCCTGGTTTTAATGCGGACGACGTTGTTGACTTCCAATGGAGGCCTTTCGATCGAAACAACATTGTTGTGCCTTCCATCGCAAAAGGTGTTGCATTTGCTCGCAGCCCATCTAAAGGTCAAAGGAGCACCGACAACCTGTTGCTCACTCTTCACGATCGTCATTCAAGTCCTCCCAAGGTCACACGATCGACTGGCACACCTCCAAAATCACCATTTCCCCAACCTTCGCCCAGTCGCCGCTACTCGCCATGTCCTTTCCGTTTTCTACCGCCTCCGGAGAGCGCTCCAGCTGCTTCCATTGTCCCTGCCGCTCAGGAACCACTCAGAGCTTTAACTACGCCGAAGATGCCTCCATTTGCTCCAGTGCCTGGCATATACATATCGCCACTGCAGCGACAACAGACGGCCGAACCGTCGCCCAGGGTTCGTTTGACTGTAAACGGCACGTCCAAAAGTCCCTCTCGGGTTTGTCGCATCTTTACTTTTCCTTCTCTCTTGGCTTCTGCTTAAGAACATGACCAGGACCCCGTTAACTCGTCCGGAGCAGTCGAGGTCATGGCGCCGACTCCTCCTCCGGTCCGATGTGGCGTCGACCACGAAGTCGACCATCAGCGTCGCACAATGTCCCAGTCTTCAAATGACAGTATTGAGTCATGGGATGACAAGGAAGGTGTTTAATTCAACACACGTTTTACAGAGCATTCCGCGGCCCCGGAAGTTTTCCTTCCTTTGCCTTGGACACGACTTGATACGCAAACAAGGGATAACATACCCCACTTAACTTGGCTCATGTGAGCTTGAATTCCGATGACAATCACGATGTGTTCTGTTTTCCGAAAGGGCTCCTTCGCCGATGTGTAGCATGGGGCATGGGACAGTACACGTACATGTGTAAAATAGGGTCAACATCTGGGACATAGGCTCTATCGGACTAGATCAAATAAATGCTCTAGAAAGCTTCGCGGTCAACGATTACGCGCAATGAATACAGGACGGGCTAAGAGCAAGACAATAGCAAGAAAGCAACTAAGCAACTAAGCATGGTCCGAGAAAGGTGCAATGTAGTTTTTCACCACCCAACATCACCACCGTCAAACGGTTCAATGGATACCCCCGACTCACCCTGCACCTTTCGCAGTCGATATCGCTCTAGTCCGTAAACATCATAGGCATTCGCAGCCAGACGCATGGCGTTAATGTGATGTGGGCGAGAGTTGGCTGCCATTGCATGTTTTCGACTTTGCCAGATGCAGGTGGCAAGGTTAATCCCGGTCGTTGGATTCGGAACCCCATACCAATAAAGAATTAACTAGAATCCGCGGACATTAGTTAGATTGAGCTTTGGTGGAGTGGGTTCGAGACGAACGAACCCCTCCATTCCGTATGGCCTCTTCATGAGCTAGTTTATCCGCCTCATAAAGGGCTGGAAAAGAGGTAAATGTGAAGGCAGAAGATACAGTGAATGTAAATCACTCACAAATGCCGTCACTTCCTGACTTTCTTCTGCTTCTAAAAACAACACAGTACCAATCTCTCTCCTCATCCTTCGGCAACTCCAACTCGGACCAGTTAAAAGCCTCGTCATATGAAGTATCAGCGTAATAAGGGGTCAAAGGCTTGAAGTGGTGAAGAGCCTTGTGTAATGACAGAGAGGCAGGATCGATGTCCGGTAGGCGTGTCTCTGTGACGAGGGGAGGATATCGGGGGTCGGCATGAGGGATTTGTAATTGGTAATGGTCTGGCAAAGAAGAGAGAAGAGGGGGAAGATAAAGCACAGGTTCCTGGAATGCAAGCTGAGAATTGAACTCGGGAATTGCGTGCGGGTCTTTGGATTCTTTGCCGAGCTCGACAGCTTTAACATGGCTGGCAGGGTGAGGAGGGTGGGCGAACGCGGTCATGAAGGAGGGTGAAAGACGGGGCGCTGAAGTAAGAGGGAGCCAGGCCACGCAGGTTTATAGATTTACGCGCATGAGCGAGCGCCTCGATGGCGACAACTGAGGAATGTCCGCCTCACGAATTGCGACATCCCTATTGCGCAATCGCTCGTTGTTTCCGAGGACCGTCCCTTGTTGAGCGGCAAACGGCATGACGAACTAAAATATGCTTCTGCATTGTATTTCACCCCGTAATGTGAGGTTACTTATTCATAGGCAGTCGGACGCTTGCGATTGTCGATGGGTCAGTGTACACTCGTTGGCTCATTACGCAGGCTCGAAGATGTGTCGTCGACGGTCGGTCAATCAAATGTCCGAGTCATCCACAAATCGGACAGCAGAAGGGGTATGTCCGCTAGAGATGCGGTGATATCGAGGAGCAGGGTTGATTGGATAAAAGCCGCTGGGGGTGGCATGAGAAGACGGAGAAGGATGAGGTCAACGGGAGCGGAGATTGCAAAAGTGTATCCACGGACTAGGTTATCGAACAAAATTGGTACCCATTCACAGAAATATTCGGCCAGTAGAGAAGAAACAATTGCAGCACAGTCGCAAACGTTGGAGGGATTGTATAGATAAGGAGGAAAGAAAGGTCGCCTGGTGGGCACTGGGAGTCTCGCTTTGCACCGCGTGACAGACGCGTGATAATAATATGTAATGTCACACTATTTCCACTCTCTGGCGAAGATACCCATGGCGGCCACCAAGAAAGCAGCAGAGTCGACTCTTTATCACCTCAGCCCCAAGGGCTTCTGGAAGAAATTCCGTCAGCTTTGTTCTCCTTCTTGTATGCCTGTTACTCAATCTGTAATGTCCAGGCGAGGTCGCTGCTGTGAATCCCGAAATCTCCAGCGGTCTTCCACTTCCTTCTCTCAACCGATACCCGCCTCCTGGCTCGAGGCCGGAGAAATACTCAACCCCAGCAACAAAGGGTACGTGTATTGGAAGTACCATAGCTTAGATGGGACTCAACTATTCGGTAGCCTCTGATATTGCCCAGAACCCGTATTGGAAACGCGATGTTCGACGCGCATATCCTCAGCTGTCAGTAGTTACACAGTCAGAGCTTTCGGCCCTTTTGATTGAGCATTCAACGGCACCAGCGTGAGTCCACTCCCTACTTTTCCATCTAGCACACTTGACGCGGAGAGCCTACAGCGTCGCTGCTCCGTCGGAAGGCGAGAAATCGGATGTCCCTGCTGCAAAGAAAGAACTTGCCCTGCCAGACGCCATTGCTGCTATTACCTCCACTGCGAAAGTCTACTCGGAATGCAGACTTCCTCCTACCCTTTCTGTCCCCCACAAGCGTTGGGTGCCGCAGTTATCCCCCGCAGCTCCCCATGACGAGCACTCTTACTTCCCCATGTTGCTCTACCGCTAGTAGCGTGGTCTTGTCCTACGAACTTATTTTAGCAAAGATGGGGTAGAATATGAAGAAATGCTTATAGACCCTTGACTTCGTACCTAAACGTCCCCAGACTGACCTCAAACAACCATAAACACGAATCCATGTCCGGACCACCACCACCTGCAGTACTAGACCCGTATCCCCAAGTCCAACCAGCTTTTTTCGCCGACGATCCACGGTATGCTTGCTTTCTGTGCCTTATCCATCGAGACCGCTTTCTCCGATGAGGAAAGCAGCGTATTCAACTGTCACCTAATTCGGACAGGATCTACTTTTCGAAAGGCTCGAACACCTGGCGGTTTGAACAAGACGATGGGACAGAGCTAGAATTTGACGTTGCGAAGAGCGCATGGACACCTTTGGTACGCCACAAGAGTCTGTACAGAAGGAAAACATAAGCCGACTGTTTCAAACAGGTCGACGAGGACCTTGTATCTCGGCAACAGGCCGCGTACTCAGTGGCGGGTGTTGACGAATCAGTGCGTACGACACGCGTTAACGTTCAGATAGGTTTATAATCTATGCAATCCTAGACCCCGGCTGCTCCGGTGCTCAAACGTGAAAGCAAGAAGCGCAAAGCGGAGGATTACACCTCCGCCACTGCCCCGGATGAAGGTGTCACCATCAAGCGTGGCAAGGCTGACAAGAAAGAGAAAGCGCCGACTGAACGCAAGTCCAAGAACACCGCCGTATATGTCACCAACCTCCCTCTTGACACAGAGCAGGATGAGCTCGTTGAGCGCTTCTCAAAGTGCGGGGTCATCGAAGAGGATCTAGACGGCGAGCCCAAGGTCAAGATGTACGCTCGGGAGGATGGATCATTCAGTGGAGAAGCACTTGTCGTCTTCTTTAAGGAGGACTCCGTGATATTGGCCGTGAACCTGCTTGACGAGGCTGAGCTGAGGCTTGGGCAGCCATCTACCGTTATGCGAGTAGCCAAGGCAGACTTCGCCCACAAGAATCATGCGTCAGGACAGGGATCTGCACCCCGGAAGACGGTCGATAGAAAGAAGGTCACAAAGCGGATAGGGAAGATGCAAAGGCGCGCTTACTTTTGTCCTTTATTTCTTATTCGTCGAGGTCTGACCGTTGTTGTTTAGGAAACTGGAAGAGTGGGGCGAGGACGACGGATTTGGTCCACAACCCGATCCAGCGGAAAGTGCTGCAGATAGAGCTAAGCAAGGAAGGGTTGTCGTTCTTAAACATATGTTCACTCTTCAAGACCTCGAGAAAGACGCGTCGCTGCTACTTGATCTGAAAGAGGATGTACGAGAAGAATGCTCAACACTAGGAGAAGTCACAAACGTGGTTCTATACGATGTGAGCAGCCCTCCACCCTGTTTAGTCACACAGCTTCTGACTAGCTCGCAGAAAGAGAAGGATGGGATCATGACAGTCAAATTCCGCGACCCTTTGAGTGCGCAAGCTTGTGTCCTGGTGAGTTCTCCATAACCGTTTTTAGGCGTCATGGATTAATAATCTTCCTTTGCACAGAAAATGAACGGTCGTTTCTTTGATAAACGTCGGATCGAGGCAGAAATATTCACCGGAAAGCAAAGATTCAAACGAAGTGGTGCGGGTGACGATCTTGGAGGAGAAGGGGAAGAGGCTGAAAGAAAACGGTTGGACGACTTCGCACAGTGGTTAATGACAGAAGGAGACTAAATTGACCAGTGCCAATCAATGTTGCTTGTTGGTCGTGTATTATAATCCAGTAATTATCTACCTCTAAGTATGTTACATATCCCGTGTGGTACACAACACTACCAACAGGAACACAATGGTTTGCTTGTAACCATTTCCATGCGCTAGTTTGAAGGCTTCAGCCAGACGTTGACTAAGGTAGGGGGAAAGGAACACACCTCGACGATTACAATTCGCTTCGCTGGGGATTCCGCATTCTGTATCCACTCCATCCCAGCAGTAGACAAGGTAGGCTGACGGCGGTCATAAGGACTGCCTTCAACATGGGATGTTGACTTGGAGAGAGCGACAAGGTCTTCTTCATCAATAGAACTCCTTCTAGACGGCAGTTCAGGCACAGTGGCGAGTGGGGGGCTACCAGGAGGTGTAAACGGCGAAGACAGAACAGCAGCTGTGGTGGGAGCGGAGTGCGATGATCCTGCTTGAACCTTAGCTTTTGATTTGGACTTAGAACGTACTACCTCCACGACGTCCTCTTCCTCTTCATCAACCACATCCGAGCCGAGCCGCTGTAAACTAGCTTCAACTGCATCCAGCCTTTCCAGATGTTCCAACACTGTGACACCAGTAGTGCCTGGATGGACGCGCTGGAATTTTTCCGCAAAGGGCACCGGCCGTGGTGCGCCAGAAGCGTCTGTAGACGTACGGCGCATCGGTGGAGGAAACTCCCCGCCGCCGATGCTTTGGCTGCGCGTACGCCTTGGAGGAGGGACGCTGTTGACGGAAAGTTGAGGAGATGGCAGCCCATTGGGGTTGTCATGCATTGTATCCTCTGGGATTTCAATCTCGTCATCCCAGACAAGAGCCTTCGTCCTCCGTGTTAGCTCCAGGGGTCCTGGCAAATGTCAGGCATACTTCTCCACATACATCTATCATACAATACCTTCATCCTAAATGTGGTGATTAGTGTCAGTCTGAATAGGATAATTCGAAAACACTTACTGCATGCCTCAATGACTGGACAATGTTCCAAGCCTGACCTAGGGTTCGTGTCAGTGGGAAGGCATACACCGCGGAAGCGTTCGTTTACCTTTAATCACAGCCAATTGTCGCTAAACATTCGTCGTCAGGAATATCGTCATGATAAAAAAGGGGGTCCTCACCGCAAACATCTTTGGATGGAAATCCGGGTCCACAACAAACAGTTTTTCCAGTTGGAAAGTAGTCTCTTCCCACCATGTCTTGGAGGTCAACAAAGGAAGGAAATGGTTCCGCGTCCGATCACTAAATGGTCGACCAATGATGCTGACTGGTAGGTAGAGCCAGCCGTATGTGTAGGACCGCCACCCTTGGGGATGTTCGTGAGGGAAAGACAATGAGTTATCGATCGCGGCAATGTGAATGTGAGGTTTGCGTTTGTAATCCGAGTTTGGTGTATTGGAGCCAGAGGGTACTGGGGAAAGGGTGGGTTGGTACGTTGATGATGAGCCCATGCGAGGCACACTCTGCATCTCGGATCGCCGTAGTTCACTCATGACAGGCATTTCCAGCCGAACAGAACGAGAAGGAGCAACGTCGACTAGTGCTTTGTCATGATCGCCTTCACAATATTTGATCATATAGTTGTCTGCTCCACGGTCAGTATTCAACATAAGATAATCTGCAACGATATGTCAGCGAGTAATAATGTCTTTTGAGGTGAATGGATTACCCAGAATGACAAGTCTATCAGATGAGATAGATTGGTGGTGTGAGTGGCAAGAATAGCGGAGAAGAAAAGACGACGCACTTCTCGAGTTCTTCTCGGAAACTTTGTTGCAGCTGCTGGCTCCAGTAAAACGGTCTCTGCACCTCTGATGCCTCTGTAGCATCATAGAGTACACGCTCATCTTCGTAGTCGGCTTCATCGTACAAATCATCAGTATCGCCAGTTCTGCCGCATATTATCTTCATTGCACCAAGAAAGCGCTTGGAAAAGTTTCCATGTCGATGCGTGGAGTCGTCAAATGTGTCAGATATAGCCCGTCCAGGCCATGGATATTTGCGCAGAAAATCGGAAGCATCTTAAAGACTTCAGTTTACAATTCGTCACATAAACCAACAGTTCAGACCTTGGAATCCATGAAGAAAATATTGCATGCTACCAATCTTCTCGGGCAGAGGTTTCCCCTTCTTGGCAGCATTCCGGTCGAGCCAGTCGTAGAAGAATGCCTTTAGAGACAGGTGAGCGGAGAAGAGATGTAGGAAGCGGCGTTGTTCACCCACAGGACTTGATAGGGAAACCAGCTGCGTCGGAGGGACAATGTGGAGGTCTAGTCTGTCGTCTAATAATGAGGCTGCGGCTTCTGAGATATAACTACGGAGACGTTAGCCTCGAATACAAGTGCTCCACCCACGGAATAAAAGGTGCAGACCTTAGATTAGGGATAAGGCAGGCACGTCCAAAGGGTATGATCCATCGAAACTGACGATGTAACCATTTCGTGGTCTGTCACTAGGTTAGGAGACTGAATCTGGGTCCAGCGAAGGAGCGTACTTTAGGATTCAGTCTTCCATACGGTTCTTCATCCTTGGGCTTGAATACGCTGTGGTCCGGACATCTTAAACCACGACGCAGACGGCAGATAGCACAACACTCACGCAACTGTTTGGACACGCCCCTCGATCTTCGCCCTCGCAAAATAAGACCCGGACGACCCTTTAGTAATCATTTTCGGATGAACCCCCTCGTGTATCGCGCCCTTGACCAACGACACCACCCTATATGACACAAGGTGTTCAGGCGAGGTGTGCAAGGCAGCAGAATGGCATTCACTTACGCGTCGAAGTCGGTCTGCGTCATGGGCGCTTTATGATCCAAGGTCTTTACCTATGTAAATGGCTCAGCTACCCCAGCAATTGCACATTCGAGCTGACGCACGAATCCTGAGCTTGGCAAGCCGGTGACCGCTGGTTCGAAGACACTGCGCCATATTTGCTTCCTGGAGCGGTCCGTGGTCTTCCTCTTTCGCTTGACTTTTTGAGCAATGGACTCTGTCCATCTATTCCACGTAGTGTAGGTCAATAGAGGAGCGATAATCACAAACGAACCTCTTGAATGCGTTGTCTAACTTGGTTAGGTCGATGCTACCTGGTCGCAGCGTTCGGCGAGGTTGATGGGAGCCTCTATGTTGGCTGGTAGATGGGCGAGGGTCGTCACCAATGTCGGTCTCATCGTCATGGGACGATAAGGGCTGGTATTCAGAGCGGTTCGCACTGCGAGGAGACATGGGTCATGAACCTGAGGTCTTGTTAACCGACACGACGTTAGGCACTGGTAGTATCAGTCACAGCAACGTCACACTCACAGACTGTTTGGCTTTATGGTACCTTATGGACTCAGGCGTCCTGATTACTTCTTTATTGCTTCTCAGGCTTGTACGGTGGAAAAGCGGTATTAGACGACACACGTAGCTGATGAAGCGAATCTAATCTATTCCCTGGGTGCTTGACAGAGCGAATTACTAGTGGACATTTCACGGACCATGGTAACATGATTGCTCTATAGTAAAGTGGGTCTATATCTAAATGTAAGTCCTATGCTACTTGAGTTATGCTAGTCCGCGACGGGCTAACCTCTTGCCGAGGGTTGCGCCATTCTGGCTGTTTGAGTTCGTCAATTCGAGGACTTTGGCGCTCTGATGGTTTCACGAAAAAGTACTTAATCTCCAATAGAGAACGCAAAAATATTGATGTCCATATAATCAATGTCGCCACCGCATAAATTGCTCCGTACACTCTGAAAGCGGACGAATCAAATTTGTCAGCTAGTTGGATGGTCAAATTAGCGTACACTCCCTATGAACCAGTTCAGACCAAGTCTCGTTGGAAGAATGTGCACTTACGTTGGGAAAAACTAGGCCCCAAAAGGATAACCTAAACGTAATCCACGACCGGCGAAGAGTACTGTAGACGGCGAGCAGGGCATACAGAATCCACATAGTCGCAAGTGACCACAAGAGGAATGCTACGCTCGTGGCGACAATGTCGATAATCGGCCCTGTTGCCTCGTGAGTGAGGAAGTTCGAAGTTGTGATCTTGGGACTCCTTGGAAGAAGTACTTTCAGGTTGTCTCCAATGAGCATAATGGCGAAACCGGACTGGCCCGTCGGTCCGAGTGGAAGGAATACGGACAAGATACTTGTTCCCGGAGGTAGTCCGTGGATAATCAGTCTCATGAGATAGATTGTTAAAATCATGAGTGCAAGGGTAAGGCCGACAGTGACCATGTAGACGGAGACTGTAACAGTCCAGAGAGCGTACGGCGTGGAATACTGATTCAAGGTTTGCCCGAGAACACCACCGGAAGACGCAGCGACTATGAGGGTGACTACGGGAAGAAGCCACATTGCAGTCATAGATTCCAGAGCGTGTGTTTGCTGCGTAACCCTAGAGAGCTGAATCAGTCTATTGAAATCCCCACGGGAAAACGGTACCCACATGACGTGAACGCCGATCCAACAGCACATGAATGAGACAATGACGTCCACCCACCATACGGCCCAAATGAAGTACACAAAACTTCTTCCACCGAACTGGTATCTGTCATGAATAACTTGCGCAGCGACGCTGATGAGCGTAGTCGCTCCCATGGGAAAACAACCGGTGTATAAACTGGTTATTGGATTCCGCAACAGAGATTTCCATCTGTCCGGATAGCATACGTATTTTGCGATAACCAGCGCCGAAAAGGTTACGAAGAGTAAGAGGTTGAAGAAGAAGAACACGAGGCTCAGGGTGTTGAAAGACTGCGAGCCTCGGCCATATGGAAAAGCAACAAAAAGGTTGCTAATTGCTCCTGTGCCTAGAGAATCGATTTTCACGTAGGTAAAGCGGCGAATGGTTTCGAGAACAGCTCTCACCCATTGTGATGGCAAATAAGGCGGGAGATGCTCTCCTAACGGTTGGAGTTCAGACCTGAGAAGCTACAGGAACAGGTGAGAAGAGAGGAATGCTGACCTTGTCATAGCTCGGAGAAGGCGAAGGAAAATGCTGTACCATGGCCATCTTGGTTGACGGGGAGGCATAGGTCGGAAGTGCTGGTGCACCCGAGGTTATGAGCGATTTATAGGTCCGGACTCCGGAAGTTGCGCGAGTCATGGGGAGGCTAATTTTAGGCTGACCAATCATGTGACAGTGACGCGGAGAACAATCCCGGATTTCCAAATTGGGATCTAGCCGAGTCTTCCACCCTTCGTCGCGACCAGCCACCTCGCCCAACAAAGTCTCCATCGCTCGCCTTCTGTCTCAGCCTGAGACCCACTTGAATGTCCTACTTTGCTTAAAAGCCAGAGACCTGAACGGTTCCACGCCATCGCTCTCTCTCTTTCCCGACGATGGGTTTCTGGAGCCTCTTCTCATACTCTGCCGAGACCAGAGTCAATGCTGCTACAGGCGAGCAGCAAGTGACTATCAAGTCGACCAGCGTTATTGCATCAGTCGACGATGCTCCGTCCTCCTCTGTTGGATTTGGCCCGTCTATTGAAAACGCCCAGGCAGATGCTACCCAAAGTACTCCTTCAGGTCCGACGGAAGCAACTGTCACATCCTCCATTCAGCAGAAGAGACCTCCGGACGACCCCGTTGTCGCACATCCCCGCAAGTTTTGGCGACTTGGGTTTGCGCGAAAGCGCCCGACAGAGCACAAGATTGCTCTCTCGACTATCGCAGAGCACGAGAAGAGGGGGCATGTCAGAGAGGCATCTACAAGGCATGCCGTGCAGAAAGTGCAGATGTCCAAGTCGGAGAAACGGGCACAGAAATCAGCAATGGCGGTTCGCTCTCTCATCATCGGGCCCACGTCGGCAGCAGCTGCCCCGAAGATGACGCCGATGGTCGCGAAACCTCAGCTCAGCAAGATCAGGTCGCAACTGAAGGACCCCAAGTCGGCGAACAAGCTTATAGCTCAACTGCGCCAGCTCCCGGCTTCCGGCGACTCTGCTATTCATCCCCATGCTGGTTGTTCGAACGGACCAATTCATGCCGTCTGCCTGGAACATCCAGAGGCTGAAGAGGAACATCTTCACTTTGCCAAGCTTCAACAGTCCTCGTCAACCTCGCCCGACGACGCTTCCACGCTTGTCGCCAATGTGGCTGGCATCACATCTGCCCCCGTTGGCAAGCTGGCCGATCTCTTTAGCGAGATGCAGGTCGTCGACTTGGTCAAGTCTCCCGATCTCGGCCTCGGTCAACCTGGGGATGGGAAAGGCCTCCTCGCTGGAGCCTTGCCAACTGCTGAAACGGTCCTCGAAGGAGTCAGGAAGATAACACCAGAATTAATGGCTTTGGGATATGCCACTGGCAAGGTTATCGCACCGGATCATTCAGGTATGTGTGGAGGTTTCAAGATATTTCCGTCCTAGTCACAAATTGTATAGGAGTTTATCCCCCGACGGACAGAATGTCGGTGCTAACATGTAAGTTATGTATATTGATGCTGGCTGGGTGCATTGTTGATTGGTTGGCATAAATTAGATTGGTGGGGTCTGGAAGTACTCCTTCCGCCGCCCTCTTTGGAATATCTCGCTGTCAGTGTAGACGTCTTGTAGCTACCAGTTTCTTCCTGTCTAATGCGTTTGCAGAGCGTTCAATCCGTCACCGGCACCGTTATCAATTTCTTGTCTGCTCTGGCCCTTGTTAACAACGGCGTCCGAGAGATCCTCCCCTTTGTCCGGTACATCGCCCAATTCATCGACTTTGAGTTCAACGCTATCAAGAAGCAGGACCAGGGTAATGGTGTTGTCTGCGCAGCGACATGGTGTGTATCTTCTTCAAGTTTATCGTGCGTCTGGCTCTTACACTCTAGTAGGATAATGCCTGCTGCTTTGGTGCCTCGACCATGGGATTTCCCGTTACCTCCCACGTCTGAACCACTGACAGACCCTCCTACGCAAGCAGACAAGCCAGAAGGTCCTGTCCTACCGCCATCGCATGGTGTCGTTATCCCTCCTGTCCCCCTACCCAAGCCGATGAATTCACTCCTCGATGTTGTGGACAATGGTCCTCTTCCTGTCGAAATAGCTTCTCGCGGTGATACTTCTCCTTAATGCCGGATATGACTCTTACGACATCTTTACGACATGCACAACACCGGTACTCTACATATAATGACATGTATTCTGTATACCTTGGACAGACTGTTATTACTTCTGCCATCTGCAGCTTCAAGCTTCAAGTCTGGGTGGTCACAACACTGTCAGGTTCTGCCGAGGATTTGATGAGGCGGGTGTGGTTCAAAGCTAGGATAACATCGCTCACCAATGTAGTGGATGACTGCAGAGGCCTGCAAAGAGGCAAGGAAGTGATCTGGGATGGCAGCAGCGAAGCCCTGATTTGCGTCAGTTCTGGACATGAACAAGGCGACTTCTACCCAGGGTAGTAGTAGAGCTCACATTCAAGATGTCATATCGGTGGGTGACCTCCCCTCCTGCAGCAACAATACGGAGTTATAAAGAGGTATATCGGGCAGGAAATCTGGTAACACGATACCGTTCTTAGATACTTCCTTTACGTATTCGTCAATCTGCTGGGGCGTAGCAGAGTCCTTGAAGACGACAATGTATTCTGATCATTGCCTATTAGTCCTCGAAGGGAAGGGTGCAATGTCGAAATCGTCTTACTGGCTGGGGTATTGGTGGGGGCCATGGAGGTGCTGTGCAAGCCTGCTGTTCCACACAGCTTTTTAACTTGATCTTGTTCTCATGATACTTATCGGATTCCATACGTTAGGCTAGCCCAACAGGCAAGATAAGATAAAACCGACACTACTAGCGGCACCGAGACGGTTTGACTCAGCAAAGTTGTGCAGGGTCGCGGGGGTGACGATATACTATGAACAAGAGATGAGGTGAGCTTTCCCGGGTTCTATCTCACACCCAACTGACCCCAGTGTAGAACGCGCTCTAATTCGACAAAATTCGTCTAGTTAGCCTGGCTCGTATTGGCTCAACGGCTGTGTTCCCAAGGACCATGCCTAGCACAACTAGATCTGCAAGCCGCCTCGCCAACTTACAGGGAACGGCCCAAACAACTTCAACTCCGAAGTCAACTGGGACAGATTCCAACGTTCAAGTTCCTCAAGAAACCTCCAGGAAGCGTAAAGCAGAAAGCGCTGTTACAAAGGAAGTCAAGAAAGTGTCCAAGAAGGAAGACCCAAGCCCAAGTGCTCAACCTGCTCTGATACCTCCGTCAAGCTCAGCGGAGGAGGATGCGACAGTCCCAGCCGTTCTCTCGTTTGCTTTTGAGGAAGCGAAGAACCACCTCATTGAAGCTGATCATCGGTTTGAAGATCTCTTCGAGAAGATGAAATGCAAGCCCTTCGAGCAACTCGAGCGAGTCCACCCTTTCCAGTAAGATCTCCAACCTTTGAAAGCTCGAAGATGCTCACGAGAAGATAGAGCCCTTGCTAAATCTATCCTGTAAGATCTAAGGATCGTATTTACGGACCTCGTTTTTCTTGATTTGCCATAATATTTGCGTGCAGGGGACAACAAATATCATGGTTGGCTGCGCGGTCAATTACTCACAAGTTTCTCAGATTGTATCAGCCCAGTCTCCCAGAAAAGCCAACTGAAGAGGAGTGAGTACACGGTTTTCCATTCCGACGGACCTCCTTTAAGTTCAAATTTGTCTGTACAGGAGGAAAGCAATCACATTCTTCCCAAGCCCTTATCAAGTGGCGACGACAGGGATAGACACGCTGAGGACCGCGGGTCTTAGCGCTCGCAAGGCGGAATACAGTGAGTCGACATCTGGTTTACCATGAGATTCAACCGTTCAAATAATCACGTTGCTGCTTCTTACAGTCAAGGATCTAGCCACCAGGTTTGCGGATGGCCGTCTGTCTACTGAGAAGTTGCTGGCAGCCGATGACGAAGAACTGGCCCGAATGCTCATTGAAGTGCGTGGCATAGGAAGAGTAAGCGCCCTCGGTTTGCAAATAGTTCGTTAGCGGGGCTAACGGAAACATCGCAGTGGACTGGTAATACGGCAGTGTTATTCACACCAGCGCCGAATAGCTAATTTCGTTCCAGTCGATATGTTTGCAATATTCTCCCTTCGCCGTCCAGACATCCTTCCGGTCGGTGGGTCATGGATGCCTTCTTTGAACGATGCTAGTATTCCTAATAATATTAGGCAGGCGATTTAGGAGTTCAGCGAGGAATGGTGCGCTGGTTCCTTTCGTTGCATTCCGCGGCACACCCCTTTTCCATTTCACCGGAAAAGGTCGGCAATTCGGCGAACACGAAGACCAAGAAGTCGCAGGGAGAAGCTAACGAGCACCCTTCTGAGTCGCTGGTAGATGGCGAGAAAGATGACGACATGCCTGTCGATTCCTCCTCAGCACCACCAGGAACGTCCGAGGGGGAAGAATCCTCTTCCATTCCACCCCCGTTTACACCTTCTATCAAGAAGACCTTGAGCAAGCCGGCTGCGACTCCAGGAAAGCCCGTGCCACCTCTGCCGTCCGGCATCGACGTCAAACTATTGAAGAGCAGGCTGGATGGAAAGAATAAAGTCAAGTCAGTCCTATTTTAGAGAAGAGTCATGCACCGCATAGTGATGCCTCATTCTTACAGAGGAGCATTCCTAACGCCGCAAGAAATGAATGCACTTTCAGAAAATTGGAAGCCTTACAGGAGTGTTGGTAGGTGATCATCTGGCTGGCAGACCTGGAACGCTGACCGGGTGCGTTCGAAAATTTCAAGGCGTCTATTATATGTGGTCGCTAGCAGAAGCAGAGTAGTTGACGATATGTAGAGTGAAGATTTCTGGTAACCTGTTGCTGCCGAGTAAACCCCGCGTCTAGATTTGGAGTGAGGGCATTGTAATTGAAAGCGAGTTTCCAAAAGTAGGTCATTCCGAGCCCCGTTCCGCTGATCGACTTTTTCACAAGCATGGGTCCGCTATTCCTCTACGTTCCGTCTCTTCACCAAAGCGGGGTCGCACCGCGGGTCTTCTGACTAGCATCCCTTTTCCCTTTCCTCTTTATTCTCTCTCGCTCTCTTGTTGGGCGCTCTTGCTCCGACTGTTTCAGACCCTGTTGCCCTCCACGACCCTAGGCGTTGTCCCCGAGACAAAGCTACCACACTTCCTTCTTCCACCCCGATGAGCCCTTCCTCGTATTCGACCAATCAACCTATTCAGCCTTCCTCCATGGCCTCACAAAATCCAAAGTCTTACTCAACGCCGGAAGCGTCTTCTTCGGTGGGGCCTGTCTCCCCAGACCACACTTCTCGGACGACCTCCTTTAGCCCGCCCCAACGTGGTCTCACAGGCATTACTCACATGAACAAAGCTTCGCAAGAAGGCTTCGACGCCGGCGGGTCGGAGGGGAACGGCAGGCGGACGCTGTCGGAAAGTATGCCACGTCTCAGGAGGATGCTCAGCTACTCCACGCAGCTCCGGCAATCCTCACCCTCACCCACCTTCCCGTTGTTGGCAGCCGCCAAAGACCAACTCGCCCAGATGCACGACGCGTCGTTTACCTCCCCCGACACCATGCCCGATGCAGCACTCCGTCGGCCTTCCATATGCCAAGAAGACGCGCCTGAAAACGGACTTCAACTCCATCTCAACGGCGAGCCATCGCCGGAGTTGAAACTACCTCGCCTTGAATACAGCACTGAGGCTCATCTTTATTCCTCCCATTTTCCAGCAGGCCATCACCTTAATTCGCATTTCGCCCAAACGTATCAGCTTGAAGATGAGTTGGGTTCTGGTGGGTATGGTTTCGTCATGGCTGCCTACCATCGTATCGAGGGCCATGAGGTGGCCGTCAAGTTCATCATTAAAGACAAGGTTCCCGAACATGCCTGGATGGAGGACGAGGTCGTTGGACGCTTGCCCACTGAGGTGGTCTTAATGAGTTACGTCAACCACCCAAACATCGTCAAGTGCCTTGATTTGTTCGAGGATCACCTCTATTTCTACCTCGTAACGTCTCCGTCGTTCCAGTCTCCGCAGAAGTTCTGACACATTGCTTCAGGTACAAGAGCTGCATGGCTCTCCGTGGCATAAGAACCACAGACTGGATGTCGAGCCTCCAACCATCCATTGCTACTCCGGCCGCACACCATCCGTATCAACACCTGCATTATCTCCATCTTCATCGGAGGCGTCACTGCCGGCGTCAACGCCTTGCACGCCTCCACACGTCTTTGCCACTATCAAGCCTCATTCCGGCACAGACAGGACAAATGCAGACGCAGACATGCCAAAACTGCTACATACGCATTTATCAATAGCCCAAGGTGCATCTCGACCCGAAATCACCCGTCGAGCCTCCCACGACCTTTTTGAATGCATCGAGCAATCAGAGTGTAAACGGCTCACCGAATCACAGGCCCGTTATGTCTTTGCGCAAGTCGTTGATGCCGTGGAATACCTCGAAGGTCTTGGTATCACTCATCGTGACATCAAGGATGAAAATCTGGTGATTGACCAAAATCTCAAGGTACAACCTCAATGTTCCCTTTCTTTCCAAATATCTAATTGACGTTGGTCGTCCAGGTCAAGTTGATCGACTTTGGCAGCGCTACCGCCGTTGACCCCACTCAACCTCGGCCATATTACACCATGTTCTACGGAACGGCGGCATATGCTTCTTCCGAAATTCTCCTGAAAAAGGACTATCAGGCTGCGCCTGCAGAAATATGGACTCTTGGCGTGTTGCTGTCATACCTACTGGCTGGTATCTCCCCATTTCCCACCGTGCGAGACGCGGTCGACGGGAAGATTTTTCTCTCAGAGAAGGTAGTGGGCAAAATTTCGGAGGACGCTATGGATCTCATGCAGAAATGTTTGGACGCCAATCCCGAGACTCGCGCCACAATCTCCCAAGTCAAAGCTCACCGTTGGCTGCAGCCGAGGCAGCTTCTTTAGCATCATTCCGCAGAGTTCCCTCCTTCAATATTTTTTTCTCTATCTGTCGTCATTTCCTAGATTTCAGCGGACTTAATTTTACTACTCTATCATTGGCTGGTTACATAGTAATTTTCCTTCAGCATATTTCATTCTATCTTCGGGCATTGTATATCATTTTCGTAGATTTGTATTCATAGGTGAATTTTTCTTCTACTGTATTGTATCCGATTTTTATTACACGATTTGCACTGTAGTCGCAGTGCCGTACTCAAGTTGAACGTTGAAACGTGAGGGAGTTGCTGGTAAGACCGTCACGTGTTATGGAGCCAATCGTAAGCAGCGGGTTAGAACACCAGCCGATATTCTGTCAGTCCCAACCACCATGTCCCTCGCTCTCAAAACAGCAGGTTAGCAATTTGAAGCATTCACCTATCTCTTACGGACTCAAATATGTGCTTAGCTTCCCATGCTGGTCGAAGAACAGCATTTTCTTCCCAACTTCGCCTGACGGGTTAGCATTTCGCGACTTTTGCCGCAATGCCTCATCTGACAATACATTCGTACAGCCTGCCGCTCCCTACACACCTCGAAGCCTGTCAGACAGGCTGAACCACAACAGTATTCCACACCCACGCCAACGGCGACAGAGCCCATAACCTCTTTTGCCAAGCAGGGCTCTATGCAACTGAGTCTGGAGACACCGCAGAATAAAGCTGGTCAGAGGATATCTTCCACGCGAAAGATTCATGAAGCTGAAATCATTCTCAGAATATGTTCTGTCGACGCTGGATAAAGTTAGCAACTGGGCAAGGCAGGGGTCTATGTGGCCTATGACGTTCGGTGTGTCCCCTCGCCAGGTCTTCAATCTTCCTCAACTCATGGTATTCCCTGTCAAAAGGACTTGCCTGCTGTGCAGTGGAGATGATGCACATGGCTGCTGCGCGCTATGACCAGGACAGACTTGGTGTCGTTTTCCGAGCTAGTCCTCGGCAGAGCGATATTATGATTGTCGCTGGAACACTAACCAACAAGATGGCTCCTGCTCTACGAAAGGTGTACGACCAAATGCCCGAACCCCGTATGTCCTTATGATTCGAAACTTGAATTCGTGTTTTCATATTTCTCCTCTTCAAAGGTTGGGTTATCTCCATGGGTTCTTGTGCCAATGGCGGCGGTTACTACCACTACTCGTATTCTGTCGTCCGTGGATGTGATCGTACGTTCTTCTCGAACCGCACAGTGGTCATCCGATTGACTTCATGTAGGGATCGTTCCGGTGGATATTTACGTGCCTGGGTGCCCCCCAACAGCGGAAGCGCTTCTGTATGGAATGCTTCAGCTGCAACGGAAGATGAGGCGAAGCCGGAAAGGAGTCCTTTGGTAAGTGGTTCATGTTTTTCGCTGATGGTCTTGGAGCTGACCGTAGTTGCGTAGGTACCGTAAGTAAGGATAGTAGTAATTCGAGGAATTAGAGTAGAATAAGATTTCGCAGTGAGTGCGGCATGATCCGCAAAGACCGAAAAGAGAAATTATGGGCCGTTGGGGTCCTGGAATTGCGCCCAGTGCCCACAGCCTCTGTCAGCCTTCCACTGCCAACACCCTCTCCGTCGCTGTGTCCGACAGCGAGCAGCCAGCGTTGCCTCCGTCATCCGCCGTCGGCTGAGCGCTGAGTTGTGACCTGCCTGCCGTTTCTGATCATCGATCATTCATACCTGCACCCTCTCGCCTTCCCTCTTCCTCCCTTGAGCATGGCCGCTGCTCTTCCGCCCCTCAGGAACGATGTCGGGGCAAATGGCCTCTATTCTAGAGTCATCATGAACGACTACGACTTCGGGGACAACAGATATCCGACCCTCGCCGCCCCACCAAAGGGTCTTCAACCCGATGCTCAGTACACGCACAGACCCTCTTCTCGGCAGGATAGGGCGCCAGCAGACTCTTATTCGAGCCCCTCAGACCAATCACAAGAACCACAACGTTCCCTCTCGTATGCCCTTCCCCCAGGCGCTGCCCGTCGTGTCGTCGAGCGCTACAGTTTGGACGACAACGTTCAACGCGCCCCCTCCAGAGGTTCAAATGAGACGAAGCCCACGTTCGTCGAGTCCACCCAAGACACCGTCACAGCCCGTAGTCGCCCGGGAACGCCTCAGGCGTCTCGTGCCATGTCGCCTCAACCAGGACGTGCATCCCCAAACCCTTCCACTCGCCGTAACCCCTCCCAACCTCCCAACCCCTCCCCCATAGGTTCTCCCTCAGGACCCCAGTTTCCTCCTATCATGCCATTATCCGCTTCTCCAACATACAACCCGCCTGTAGCCCCCAACCATCGTGCCTACGCGCAACAACCTACATATGTCACACAGCCAAACGCACCCAACCCAATCCAGACCGTGTATACACCCATCATGCAGCAACAAGAGGAAGTATGTGTTGAATGTGCGATGCGCGATCAAGATATGGCGGATGTAGATGTCACTTCTCCGGGAATATGGGCCAGAGCCAGTGATATCGCCTTCGAGGAGCTGAAGCAAAGAGAGCGAGAGGACGAAGCCAACGGTATTGTTGTCGACGATCCCTCACGACCTAGGATCCGAGGTGGTCGCTTGACAGAACAAAATCTGAAGTTGTGGCTGAGTGTGGTGAGTTCTGGTCTTCTATGTATAATTCCGTGAATTAACCTTTATGATTAGAACCCCCGAGAGCCTACCTCTCGCCAGCAGACCTTAAATACCTATATCAAATCCCAAAGAACCTTGCTTGAAGCAGAAGCTCTTGCCCACGCCCGTGCCATGCAAGAAGCGAAGCAATTGGACAATCGTATGCGCGACGCCTATTCTCAACTACGGCGCTCAGCGTACGATATGGGCAATAGCTCTTCGCCTACAGACGATCTTGGTGGCGTTCGCATCAAACCTCCACTGTCTCCTGGCGCCACACAACCCAATCAGGCGCATGTCCGGTCTCATTCTCGTGAGATCACCCTGCTGGAGAATGGCATGATTGTAGAACATGTAGACGTCCGGAAGGAGGAACGAGAGGTAAGGGAACGCAAGAAACGCGAGGAGAGACGGGCGCGCAAGTCTTCCAGGAGCTCTGTCATGGATGTCACATCCATCATTTCCGCCCAGAGTAATGGACGACTTGTTGAGAATGGCTTGAAGCCTCATTCTAGATTTTCTCATGCGAGCTCTGCTCGTCCCACTAGTGTCCTCACCGCTCCTCTGGATCGACCCGATCTCCCTCGCGCCTATTCTCAAGCATCGTTCTCCGATGTCCACAGCCTCGGCTCCAGCTCTCCAAGGCGAACTAGATTCTTCGGTATGAAGAACCTGAGTGCGGGTTGGAGGAGCCAGGAAAGTTTCGCTCCATCAGGCATGTCGGGTAGTATGATTGATATGCAGTACGTAACTGTACTTGTCTTCAATTCTCCTCTTTGACCTCACGCCTTTCCAGCGTTGCTTTGCAACGGGAAAGCCAAGGGCCTAATCAGTTTGCAGCCTCTCCAATCGATCTAAACACCCCTCGTCGCAGTCAAATCTGGCCTCCTGCTGACCTTGAGGATACTAGCGCGGTTGGACCTCGTGATGGCAAGGGGAAAAAGAAGAAAGGAGGATTGGCGAAGATCTGGCGAATTGTGACGGGGAAGAATGATGCCGGGCAAGAACGAGGCTTGCTGCGCCGTCAAGATGATGACGACCTTCCGCTCGCCCCACCCCCTCCACTATCCTATCTTGTCGACCGAAAACCAAATGACCTCCACTCTGGCGGTATGCGCCACACTTCCACTCCTTCTCTACCATCGGTTGTCTCGCCTAAGTTCGGGGCATCAACTCCTGGTATGTCACCGCCCACCGCTCCTTCAAGTCTCTTGCCGTCTCCCGTCTCATTACGTCCACCTGGTGTTGATGTAGAACTAGTCGATGGCCGCAACTCCTTTTACAACGACGGCAATCCTGTTCATGATGAACGAGACCGGCGCGACGAGGTTGTTGGCAAGACACCAAGCAATTGGAAATCCATGCATTCTCTTACATCCGAACCAGACATCGGGCGTCCACCACTCGAGCCCAGCGTCCCAAGCTCTCCATCACCTTTCCCCAATAACAATGCTACCAACGGCAGTGCCAATGGTACTGCCGTTGTGGGCCCTAGGCCCATGTCCCTTTCTCGAGAGAAATCTCTACCTCCTCTCCCTGTTGGTGAAGCCCCGGCCCAAGTTCTGCCGTCTGACCGACCGCGCACAGTCTACACCTTTGATTCCCGTGCTCTTCCCCCAGGAACTGCTTCGCCTTACGATTTCCTCCCTCCTCAAGCTGCTTTCAGAACTACTGATACAAGACGCCAATCCTTTAGCGGTACCTCATCAAGACCTGATCTTGCCGTTCATACTATGCCTGTCAACAAACCTGTCGATTTCGGCTCTAATCGTTCCTTTGGTGCGCGCTACGACGAATTTGGTATCTCTCGACGATCATTAGGTCGGCTTGACCAGGTCCAGGAACAGGTCAGAGCGATATCCCCTCTCCCCTCCTCGAAGCGAAAGAGCAAATTCGGTCTTGCATCGCTGCTCGGTAAGAAGAACGACAAACGTGACCACGACCACATGCAAGAAAATATAGGGCACCAGTTTCCAAGTATGGGGCAGCACGACAATCAGGATGATATGACGACTAACGGATATACGGCGTCGATATCACGGCACAGTGCACTTAGCTCAGGTACTCCCAACGCTCACCCACGGATGTCGGTCACCTCGCGCAAGGCTCTCGAGGAGCTGGTACAACAAGACCCAGACTTCGTTGCCTATCGATACCCTTCGAACGACCAACGTCTGGATCTCCTGCGATGACAACTTGATATTTGACAGATACTCAGATCATCATTATTAATTTTAATTCGCTCCTTTCCTTCCTGTTCTCCTTCGGAATTCTCGTTGGTATCGTGCTTTCTCCCTACGCAACTTCCTACCTTCTGCGGACGTGTACATAACCTCATTTCTCATCGTCTTGATTGTAATTTATCAGCACCCACTTCCACTTTCGTTTTTGCACATATCTATCCACATTTGCATCACGGTCTTGGTCTTTCAGAATGTTAATGAACTCTGGTAAATTTTGTTCGACCTTTGGAATGAACAAGGGACTATATAATATATTGGCACTCTGACAGCGCCACCGTAATCAACCCACTTTCCCTCCATGACCTGACCTTGGCTTAAAGATCAGATTGGCCTTGGTATCCGGAACGATGGCCCCGTTGAAGATAACATTCTTAGGGCGCTCTGTGATCCCAGGAGGAAGGCTAACGTCATACTTCAACAAGATGTGGGCCAACATGATCTTCAACTCCATCTTGTGCCAGTTACCATAAGTGCATATATGTACATCTAAAGGACTTGATACTCACAGAAGCAAACTGTCTACCAGCACAAGCATGACGACCTGTGACAAAAGATTGAGCTGACCGCCGAAAGGACAAAATACATGGGTTAGGCGCACCTGCACCGAATGGGAGATACTGAGGCGAACGGGGAGTAGTGATCATGAGTCTCAGTATATCTATGGTAAATATGTGCACAAGCTTACATTTGAGTCTACAGTGGCGAAGGCATACTTCGCTCCCGAGCTCTCCTCAGAGCGCAACTTTGAGAAGCGGAAGATGTCACATCGATTTGGGTCGGGGTAAGTATCAGGATTGAAGTGTATCCTTTTCATGTCGATCGCAACTCTATAACCCGGTGGGATATGAGTTCCGTTTCCCAAATCATAACCAACAACGGCACAGCGAGGAAGTGCAACTGTAGACACATTTACCTCAGTGAGAAAATGGTGGAAAAACAAGGATAGCTTACAGTGCATTAAGCCGTAGTACCTTCCTATCTCGCGCAAGGCCGAATCCACCTTGTTGAGCTTGTCCAAAGCTTCTTTGGTCCATCCACCCTCGCACTCCAAGGCTTCGCCGATTTCCTGCCTCATGCTTTCAATGTCACTGGGAGGCAACAAAACGAGTTCGAAAAGTGTCTGTGTGATGAAGATCGACCTGTGCAGTACGCTTAGATGGGAAATCGTGATGGAAAAGGCATAAGCTTACGATGTGTGTATACTTCCAAAGTTAAGATTGAGTAACCGGACCGCAATCTCCTGGACTTTCTCGTGCTGTGGCACACCTTGGATCATGAACTCTGACACAAGCTTCTGAGGATGGGAGGCGGCGTTAGCACGGAACAGACGGGAATGAATAACGGCACGGACAGGTTTTTCAGTCATGCTTTGGCGTTTTTTCATGTACCGTTCCAGATGCGGAATCGCATACTTCAGAGCACCTTTCTTTCCTCCGAATAATGATGAAAGTACGAAATACACAATGCTGGAAAGGAAGATGGAGCGTACATTTAGATTTGAAATAAGAGCACTCACGGACGAAGAACCACCGGACTCCACTGAATAAACGGTGCCATCATGGGTGTTGTCTCTGCGAACCGTACGATTGCATGCAAGAATCCTTCATCCCTACACATCTCTTCACCGAAAATAACACGATTACTAATTCTAGCAATTAGATGTGTCATGGTGTCGAAAATGGGTATGCTAATGGAGTCTGCGAAAATGATATCTTTAAGAATTTTGGAAAGTTTATGAAACCCGTATGTACAAACCTTGACCGTTCGGGATCTTGAAAGTTTCATCCATGGCCAAGACAGATTCTTCGAAAATCTCAGGGATCATAGCAGGAATAGCGCGGTTGACATCGGTCCGCATTACGTGGGCTTGAACTGGATTGTCGAGCTGGTTCGCGTCCATTGTATACGGCAGCTGAAGATCTTCATTGACGGCAATTATCTCACTGAACTGTTGAACGGGAGCTTAAACTTGAAGAAAAGAGGAGAAGGAACCATGACATACCACACTGTCTGGACCTGACCTTACGCGTTCCAAATATTCTGGTCCCAGGATGAAAATTGGTCCTGACTGTGATGAATCACTACAAGGAGCATATAGAGCAGAACGGGGGCGAGCTTACCAGTGTTGGTAAGACGAAAGGCTTGTTGTCGAACTGTGTCCTCCCCTCTATGATGAGATTCTCCGCATCCAGTGTATACTTGATAGCTGTTTGAATGTATCCCCAGACACCTGGTTTCCCCACTCGCGGAACACCACCGGAATAAGATATGCCACGACGCAGTCGAATGTAACCCAAGGTCAGCACCGCAACAAGAAATACGACCACTTGAGCGAACGACATTTCGAACCGATGCTAGTATTGGGTGTAAAAAGCAGTGGGAAACGTAGGACCAATCGAGAGTCTATTATAAACCAACTATTTCCGGAAAAGCGCCTTGCCTTGGCTGTTACGACCCCGGGAAGGTTGCGCGCCAGGCAGGGCACACGGATTCCCGTTTTAGATCACGCTTCGAATAGTTGCATTGTCGCCTCGATGTCTGAGAGATCCTATTCTGCATTAAATACTCCGTGAGAGATTGGGCACTTGTAGTCTGTAGAACGCCAGTGGGCTCCCGTGGCGCGTTTGTCGAGCAAAGGAGACTGAAGGTGGCAAGTGCGAGATGGACGTTTAGAGGAAAGCTTGACAGGTCCGGTCCTTCCGGTGATCAGATTTACATCCGGTCTTTCTCCACCCCAGTGTTCATCCACAACCTTGAACGGCATAAAAATGGCAAGTAGGATACGTATTTTGCGGGCTGCATAATCTCATGTCACTTGACAGGCTCCTAGAGGATTATCAGCGGAGGAAAAAAGGGTTAGGTTGCTCGAGATATTTCATGAATCGGTTAGTCGCCTCTATCCTTTGGCACGTCGGACGCTCATTTCTTTCAAGCGCGATTTCTACCAGGTATGTAGGGACGTCAGCCGGACGAAGTCAAATCACGCCCTCAAACACGCCAACAGCTGAAGGAACTCGAAAAATTGGGCCCAAAATTGAAGGGAATAGGTCAGGCCCATCTGCTCGACGCCCGCGGTTCGGTTTGACCTACAAATACCCTAGTGTCGCAATCCGTCAAAGAGGTCTTGCAGTCATTGGTAGACGATGGCCTGGTGCAAGGAGATAAGATTGGCTCCTCCAACTGTGAGGCGCATATATTTGACTCTAGTCCCACTTCACGCGTTTCTGATCTGTGTTTCCAAGTTTTCTGGAGCTTCCCTTCACAGCAAGGTGTCCTTGTAAGTATATGTGAGGAACACCTCGAATTGGCTTATTTTGTCGCTTTGATAGATTCAAGCAAAATTAGCAACAACGAAGGAAACTCGGACGACGCATCAAAACCAGATTACAGAGCTCAGAGCTTCAATGGAACTTGCAAAGGCAGAGAGAGTTGAATCAGCAAGTTCTAGCAGGATTCGTTCTGGTGCTGCTCATCATGTCGAATCCAGGATGCCCGAACCAATGCTTTGGCGAAGCTGGGCGAATTGAAGAAAGAACTGTCCACGCTAGAAGCGGAATTGAACGCATACGGCGATTCAAACCCAGCAAAGCTAGAGGAAGCAAAGCGGGCGGCTTTTCTTGCCAAGGAAGCTGTGTATCGCTGGACCGGTACAGTGCTTGAATTTCTTTATCCTAGGAGATGCACTTAAATCGTCTGGTGGCCGCACAGACAATTACAGTGTGTTGGTTGGTTACTTTACGAGACAAAGTAGCGTCGGTGTTGAGGATATTCGTCAATACCTCGGGATAGGGGAAGATTACGAAGAATTCGAATAAGTCTGGCTTTCAACATAATCGTTCTTCGGTAGTGTTGCGTACGGATCAGCGAAATTTGAACTTTCGCACCCTGTACATCAATCAATCTCGACTGCAAGGCGCAGTTTCTCTAGCTAAAAGGACACTTCAGTTACTCCACGACGCCTCAAAATGAACGCGGCCAACTTACCCAGTCTTTACCCCAATCATCTACCTCTTGTGCAGCCTTGGTGCTGGCTCGAGAAGGTAGGATTATTTTGACAATGTCGACGATGTCGTGGGCACGCAGCATTACAGCAACAACTCCGAGTCCTCCCTTCTTTCGCATATGATCGTTTACGTCTTTGAAGCTGTCTAGAATGGTCCCCACTCCCATATTTCCTGGAGGATTGCATGAGGCGGGAACATGCACTGAGCCGGAAAGCATAATTACCGAATACTTCCCGTACTTCAGCCATCGTCATGGAAAATCCACCAACGGGTTCATAGCGCCGATTCGGAGGTAAATCCTTGTGGCCAAACTTGAGTTTAATATCAATAAAAAGAAGATTGTCGTCCAAAACGGTGGGTTTATGACCGAGGTCCAGCGCACAAATAGCTGCTTGGCGAAGGGGTGGGAGGTGGGAGGAATGCCTGAGCAACCCGGAGTGAGAAAGGTTGATAATATGTATAATATGATGGACTCTTGCCATTTCTTGAAATTAGCTACTGCCGTCGCTGCAGCAGGGTCGGCAGCAGCGGTTTTGGCGTCTGAGCTAATTTTGCATGGTGCCTTTACGAAGCGGGATTAGATAAATGATAAGCGCTCCCAAACGAAGTACAGACCTTGTGAAGCGGCCAGCTTGCAACCTGGCATTCCCTGCTCTGCGGAGAACAATGATCCAAATTTAGATAGAGTGAATGGCTGATAATTTTAACAGAACCCAACATACACAATAGATGACCTGGAACGAGAGGAAGTGGGCTTAGCGAGGACCAAAGGAAGAAGACGGCGCGCGGACCTCTTTACATTTGCCACAGGCTTGAAACGGCTTTTTCCCGGGCTCTTGCTTCTTTGCGCACCAATGGCAGACTTTCAAGACGCGAGATTGTCCCTTCCAGTGGGGGGAGCTCATGGAGTCATGGACTTTTCGTCCATGTGTGGCGAGTGAGGAGAACAAGCGCACGTGGGGGCTGGCCCGTTCCGGTGGTGACTGTTGACTCAGGGGTCAGGGTGGGGGCACACAGGGGGCGGAGGAACGAGGGTAACATAACTGCGTGGGATCGCAGAAGGTCGGGCTGGTGAAGATCGTGCGCACGGTGCAGGAGTTAACATTGAATGGGCGAAGATAGCCTTCGAGGGTCAAGTGACAGCGTGACACGTGCCATTCAACGTGAAAAGATGAACCGGAGCTGTTCGGATTTGCTTCCCGCCCACTGTTCAGTCTCTCATATCTATCCCCCAACCGACCATGTCCCAGAGCCCCTCTGCGTCCATCTCGAACGGCTCAGAGGCCGCTGCGAAGAAACGAAAGACTGCTGCTGCCGCCTCTCCAAACATGGCTCTCACGTCAACCGCTGAGGCGGCGAGCACTCAGACACCCTCGGCCCACATCCCCAAGCGAGGTGCTCGGGCCTGCACTGCCTGCAGAAAGGGCAAAAACAGATGTGAAGGAGAGGTATGTGTTCATCTCGCGGTCCTGGCGATCCGCTCTGCTCACTGAGGCCCGCCTCCCCGTTCCCCGGCCCGGCTCTTCGCCCCACAGGCTCCCTGTCGACGCTGCCAAGCGAGTGGTACTCCCTGTGTTTTCGAAAAACCAGAGAAGAAAAATGCACAGGCCCTGTCCAATGCTAGTGTTGAGTGCGTGTGCACCCGTTTTCCCTCCTTGTTACCATATCTCACTCACATGCCACGCAGGCGCCTTTCGAGATTGGAGGGCCAGTATCTGGTATGTCCAATCAGACCCAAGAAACCTGCTCACTGACTAAGTTCCTTTCTTCTCTCGTAATCGTAGGTCATGCAAAGCCAGATGATAGGCATGCAGTCCTCTCTCGACCGCATCCTTTCGGCTGTCCAGAGCAACGGCAGCATGGCTATGCCACCTCCCATGTACCCCCCGCACATGGAGCCCCATCGCGAGGGAGGAGGAATGCCTCCTCAACACCGAAATGGATTTGAATCCGGCGCCGGGCCCTCTGACCGTGGAAGGGTCTTCCCGCCGTTGCCGGGTTTCGCCCCGCCTGTGAGCCTCTCCTTGTTCAGCACATTCCATCTCCAAGCTCACACTCACATCTGTTAGTCTCACAAATATGCAAACTACGGCATAGTTCCTAGCACCGCGCCCTCGTCTGATGATGAGTCGGAGGATACCCTCCCGAGAGCATCTCTTAATGCCCCGATCGAGGCACTCCAAGGATTGGCCAATGCTGCGGCTGAAGCTGCAGCAGCCCCATCCGCAGAACCGCCTAGGTATCGTTGACCACTTATCTCTATGCTAAGGAAACTGACTGTACTTTAGGGTTAAGAAACGCAAGCGCGCTGAACCTATCCCAAGGAATGCCTTCCCCCATGTCGTCGAAAAGGTAAGTGCTCTGCTATTTGTTCAAATACTCTTATTCAGTTCTATTCTATTTTCCCGATATCTAGGGCTTGGTCACCGATTCAGAAGCTCGAGAGCTCTTTAACATGTAGATTTACCCATCACTTTTAGCCATCGCCCTGTTCACCTGTATTTGTAGCTTTTTTGCAGGATGCCATCTCTTTATACCGCTTTTCGATCCCTCCTATGATACCTATGAAAGCTTGATGGAAAGATCACCTTGGACTTTCGACGCAATCCTCGCTGTAGCCGGCAAAATCCGCAGTGGAAACGGGCCTCTCAGTCCATCATTCTACAAATGTCTGGAAGAAGCTCAAGGTATCGCTCGCTCCTCCCTTTTCGGACCTGTTGTAAGGAAAGAGGCCGTACAAGGTAAATGAAAACCATTCATCCCCCGGACACAAATAAGTCCTTATTGTCGCATATATATAGGAATGCTCTTGCTCGCTGCCTGGAGCACCAATGGTTGGCTCCCTAGTGGACACGCGATGCGTATGGCCCTCGATCTAGGGCTTCACCGTGCCTTGGAAAAATTGGCGGAGGATAGCGGCAAGCAGCGGTCCGAAGAGGAAGAACGCAACCTTGGTAATTGACTCACGATCATTTTCTTATCATCTGGACGCCTACTGACGTGCCACACAGTCGTCTCTGCCAGGATATGGCTCTGTTTATATTGGTTTGACCATCAGTGCGTGTTGTTGAGATGAATAAGTCGAGTTTGACATTTAACCATTTATAGAATGAGTCTTGGAACGGGCCGGCCCATCGTCCTGAGGGACGAGAACACCATCCGTCACTGCAGGATCCTGTTAACTCACCCAATGGCGTCTCCAACTGACGTCCGCCTGATCTCCTTGGTTGAGCTGATTGCCCACAAAAGTAGGATGTTCTTCGTATCTCCGGCAATAATTGTTAATCTTTGCTCTTTAGCCCAAATCTACGACTTTTTAGCCCCATTGAACGGACAAGTTACCGGCAATACCCTGTCCATTATCAGGAGAGCTAATGATGCTCTCGATAAGTGGTGGTCCAGCTGTGATGAGCTCCATCGTCAGTCTACCGATTCCCTTTCATGCATAGCTTGTCTTTATGGGTCTCCCGCTTCAGGCCGTACGATGGATCAGGATTCACTTTTGCGCAAAGTACTGGCCGGAGAATTACACTATGCGAAATTATGGCTTGTCTGCGTGGCTCTTCGCGGGGTCGCATGGGATAAAATGCCGTTTGAACAGCGTGAACTCGCTTTCCAAGCCAAAGATGCGGCCTCCAACTGCCTGTCCATATTCCTCAACTCGTCAGAATACCGGTACGGGCCGGTCTGTGTCGTTTATCTATGATCGGCACACTTACCGCTCATGTTCCTAGAGCTGCCCTTCGCTACGCTGTCCATGACAGCCTCGTCACTGCCGCGTTCTCGGGCCTTTTCCTCCTTAAGATGGCCAACCTTTTCCCCACTGAGCTCGACTTAGGAGCTATCACGACCCAGGTCGAGCAGTTAGCCCAACTCCTCTCCGACGTAGCTGCAGAAAGGAAAGCTATATTTTGCAACCAAGCATTCTGTCGTCACTCTCTGATCGCTATCGGTCATACAGATATGCTTTAACTTTGCGTATCATGCTCGCCAACCTTCGCCGAAAGGTTGGTTTAGGAAGCGGCATGACCACGCCAGCCCCACCAACAATGCCGCCACCTCCCTTTGCCGAAAACATGATTGTGTCTCCAACGTCGACCTTCCATGATCCTGGCATGCCCCCTCCCTTCACCATGGAGGAGCTCGGATTCGTCTGGCCCAACGACAGAGGTATATTCAGCCCTGCTGCCATTCCTGTATGGTTACAAGAACAGGTAAAACTCTTTCTGCTAGTCCAATCCTCTGTCTCACCTTGTTCTTCAGAGCTTGGCGGATCTCGGCCTCCCAGTCAACGGTTCCGATGGCATATTCCTGTCAATGGGCAAGAACGGATGGGCTGGAGATTTTGCACCTATGCCTGAGGCTTGGTAAAACATTTTGTGATTTTCCTCCGAAGCTTGTATTTTTTTGTATTCTGTATCTCGCGCTTTCTTGTCTGTTCAGCGAATTTCGGTTTGTATAATCGTTCTATTTCCTGATTTCTGGTACTTGAAAAGAAAAGAAAAAATACGAAGGATCCATGACAGGATAGCAGCAGAACACATTACGATAGTCTATGATTGATTTACTCTTCCTCGCTGGACTCCTGTTCTTGCAGGAACTGTTTGTGCGACGTTCATTATGACGAAAATGCAATGTGATATTGAGATCGTACCTTGACAAGAGGCTCTGTGCTTTTGAGGAAATGCTGGCGTCCCTGGGGCTTCGAGCCTTTCTGGTACCAATAAATTATAGCTTGGTCGGAAATACAGTCCTTGTTGTACAATACCTTCCCGAAATTTTATCAGGATACATTCAAGTGTCAAACAGCGGGGGAACAGACTTTAAGAATCTGGGGGAAGGCCTTGATAATACGGGTGTCTTCATAACAGTAGACCTGAACGGCGTTGATAAGAGCGATTTGGGTCTTGCCAGTTTCGCAGAATGGTTCAAGTATAGGGGCATATTTCTGAGGGGTTTGGTCAATACTCGATGCTGGTGGATGTAGATTTGGTCGCCTACCGTGACTTCCCGGAGAGCGAGGCCTTCAATCTGATCTGGTCTGGCGCTCCAATCCACGGATCCCATGAGACCTGACCAAAGGCATTGAACCAACTCCGCTTCTGGAATGGGCGATTCTTCCTGGCGTGATTTGATAGCACCGACGATCTATGGACTTGTGAACAGACGTTAGGGAAGAAAAGTGTAAAGGGCTAACCTGCTCAGGAGTGTCTCCGTGCTCTTGCATTTCAGTGAGGTCCTTGACGATACCCTCCTTTACAACAGCATATTGCTTTTTGGCCCACCATTCTGCGACTTGGGGCAAATTTTCCTTTCTGAAATGGTCGTCGAGGAATTTGCCTTCGCGCTTGTTCGGTGGAAAGAAAAGGAGCAGGTCCTTGATGCCTCCGCGCTTCAAAGCAGCCGACAGATGGTCCATACTTTGGTCCACGAGGTAAGCACGGATTATAATGGTGAGAACGCTGGTAGCCACGTCTAAAACGAAGAATAAGCATGCTTCCAACTCAATAGCTGAAAGAAATCCAACTGACCATTCTTGACGAGATGGTCCTTGGTCAAACTCTGGAGACAAGAAGCGCTTGCAAGGCCTTGAGAAATCAGAAGCCCGACTGCAGTACTAAATTTGTCCTTCTGAACAGGTGTCCAGCGGTGGATGTACTGAAGCAAAGTGGGGAGTGCAGATTCTTCAAGAGGTTTTTGAAGATACTTGTATCTGATCGGGAGATAAGATTACACGAGAAAGGTCAGAAATATGGACCACACCTTCTAGTAAGCTTATTGATGACCTCAACGTATTTCTTTATGTCGTCCACCTCCGCCGGTTCTTTAGCATTGAAGATAGTGAAGGGAGATACCGGTGCACCATCATCGACGTAGCTACCGCCTGGCTGGAGGAGGCCGCCAACAAGGATGATCTCGAAGAGGGCATCTGCATATTTGAGGTATTCGAGAGTAGATCCTGCTTGTACGAACTTAGTAGCGAAGGAATCAAAATCGCCCTCGGGTACGGTTTCGAGGTGTTTGTAAAGTTGATCTCTGAAGACTGAAAACGGAATGTGAGGCTGGCGGTACTTTTGACAGCGTGTAGGACTCATACCGGACGGTTCGTGCTTAGCGTGTGCCTTTACAGCACCCTTTCTTGCTTTTATTCTGACGCCCTGGAGCGAAGGCTTTGCAGCGGCGGATTGCTGAGACATGCACTAGGTGGGACGAAATGGACGGAGGAGATGAAGGGTCGTCGGCTAACTCCGAATGATGGAATAAATGGGCCACAATGATCATGACCCTCTCCTAACTCAAACCATGACTCCCCGCTTCACTGATTCCCCCAATGCCCGTTCAAAATCCATAACCGCAGCTGACCTAGACACCCATGGTGTATGTTCCTGTCTCATTTCGCGTCGTATCCCATCTGATAAGCTGAATAGGTCCTCAATCGCCATTCCACCAATCATCCCACCTTTCGTGTCGGCGTTTCAGAAGACAAGGGTACTCGAAGGACCATGGAGGACGCTCATTCATTCGTTGTCGACTTCGACTCCATACGTGGTCAAGGCTTCTTCGCTGTATTTGATGGTCATGCTGGGAAACACGCAGCTGAATGGTGTGGATCTCACTTCCATGAGGTAGTTATCTCGTTCTTTCTTGCACGCGTCAGGCGCTTAGCTTTTCTCTAGTATCTACTCGATGCTATCCACGCGTCGCCCACCGTCCCAATTCCAGATGTTCTAAATCAAACATTCCACGCTGTTGACGAGTCTCTATCTCGTATGTGCGAAGAATCCGAAGGCAAGATCCATTCAGGGTGCACTGCAGTGACTGCATTTCTCCGAGTTGAAGACGCGGGAGGGCACCAGCCATTTCTTACCCCCCCATCTTCTCCTATTCCTGATTCTCCCGTCGATGATGCAACCGAGCCCCCAGCCAGTAGCAGCCCTCTAGCAAGCAGTGTGGAGAGTATATCTCCCAAAGATGACATTGACGGCAAGACGAGTAAGAAAGTTAAGAAAGAGAAGTCATCGAGCACCAGCCGGATTCGCAAGGCCCTCCGGAGCTTGGGAGGTGGATCCCGGCTGTCATCGTCGTCCATCTCGGGCTCGTCATCTCCCAACTCGTCGCTGAAGACAACTGGGGATAGCCCGAATATCACAATTCCTCCGGCATCGGGCCGGCGTGTCCTTTACAGTGCTAACGCTGGAGATGCACGGGGAGTTCTCTGCCGAGCAGGCAAGGCCGTGCGACTAACGTACGACCACAAGGGATCAGACAGGCAAGAGGCGAAACGGATCACTGATGCCGGAGGTTTTGTTATGAGTGGACGCGTCAACGGTGTCCTTGCTGTTACAAGAAGTCTTGGGGACTCCTCTATGAAGGAATTCGTTGTTGGGGCTCCGTATACGACAGAGACGGAGCTTTGCCAGGAGGATGAGTTCTTAGTCCTGGCCTGCGATGGGGTGAGAGAGATAATTTCCTTAGCCCCGAGGAACTCGTTTGCTTACTGCCTTGCTCTTTCAGCTCTGGGATGTGATTGGCGATCAAGCGGCCATTGAACTAATCCGCGACATTGAAGATGCGCAGCATGCCAGCGACAAACTGCTGAAACATGCGCTCTCGCACCATACTACGGACAATGTAACTGTTATCGTTGTGAGGTTCAAACACGCAGCATAGCCACTCGATTCACCACGTTGTTTCCTCTTTTCTATCCTCGGGTTGCCCTGTAAATGTCTACAGTCATAGTTAGACTCGATGTAAGTCTGTATAGCTCTGTATATCTCGGCTAGTGGGATAAAACTATTTGGAAACCCCCCTTTCCAGCAGAAACCCTGGATTTCCAAATAACTTGTTCGGAAACCCGGTTCCTCGAGCATGAATGATCGTGCCTGTCCGGTGATGTCGGCCAAATATGTCACCGTGCACCGTCCATGGCGTCGTCAGCTTTTCCCAAGTCGACGTTGTTTGAGCTGTTACTCCCCTTCCCTCCAGCTTTTACGCCCTGTAGTAAATCCATACCAGAATTAGCTGTATGAAAGAAGGTTGGTAGATATTTTGAGCTTAAAGTGTGAGACGCACGGGGCGCGATTGGTTTGGGAAGCGCTCGTGAGGCGAGGCGGGCATCATTTGCAACGTCGGCACAGGAGGGCTTGATAGACAATAAAGGGACAATGAGCGACACCATCATACATTGCTTTCTCTAATGCTTGATTAATCTGTATAAAGAGTCTGTATCTCAGTAGATCTCTGAACACTCAGAGAGTAAAGGCTCACTCGTCTCCCAAGCTGCTTGGAAGAAGTTATTTAAGCCCACCGTGACGAAAGATTAGGCATGATTCACACAAACATAACACTAGAGCACTATTTAAGAATTTATTATGTAGAGCACTGGAATAGGGAGAGTTGCCTCCAGAGTCACGTGACACCTATAGGTAGATTCACCTGTACGTAGCCTATCTTTACCGCTATTATATCGCATTCCCCAGAGCTAGCGACCTGCTCGGGGCACCTCGGCCCTCTCCAGCACCCAGCAAAATTCACTCGTCCTCGTGTCTTGGGAGTGCCTAACCGGTGCTGGACTCGGACACTAGTAAGACATAGCTCTCGCCTCGGCGCCTCCTGCCAGTTCAGTCAACCTGCAGTGTTCAGGGATTGCGAGGACCCATTCTGCGTGAACTGCTTTGATTGGAATACCTGAGCTGAAGGTTCTTGCCTTCCGTAGGCTCAATGCCTTTGTATAAGTAATAGATGCCAGCGTCAAAAGGCGCTTGAGGCGCTTCTGAGCGCCTCCCACATCGCCGGCCGCGCCTCCGGAAAGCCAAACATGCGCAAGCTTTTGATGGAAGGACAAATGTGGGGGGTTTCTACATCAATGACAAGAAACCCAGGGTTTCCGTGGAAAGGGGGTTTCCAAATAGTTTTATCCCGGCTAGTGTAGGCTAAGTGTAATTGTTCAACGTTCAACGTTCAAACGTTCACTCTTGGCATGACGATGATGACTTGAAGATTCCCGCGGGCCTGGAAATGAGCTGGCGCCGAGATCTGACAAGATTCTTGGTGTGAACGTTCACTGCAGGCTTCAGTGAGGCTTTACCCGATATTTTTATATCGTTAGCCACTTCCCTCGTCTTCATTCAAACTGACGAATTCAACGCCCCAGACACCATACATACGGCTGGACCCTATGTACCAACAACCCGCTCCCTATCCGGGCCCAACCCCCGAATATGCGCAACAACCTAACTACGCCCCTCCGCCTCAGCCTTACGGCGGGGGGGATGTCAAGAACCCTTACGAAGGCGATAGGTTCAAGCCCAAGAAAAAGATCAATGATCCCATTTTCCTCGTCCTTTTCGTCCTCCAAGTACGTTTGACTTGGCGACGGCTCGTATTCCTCGTCTTAGACCGTTCATCGTAGCTGCTAGGATTTGCTGCACTCTCAGGAATTGCCCTCAACGAATGGATATCGCAAGGAGGATTGGGCGGCGGACTGGGAAAGAGTGGCGGGCAGACAGGCACTTCTGTTACTTTGAATAGGTGAGGTCCGTCTTCCCCATCCCGCCGACGCTCCTGATGAATCCTCGCCGACAGGAGCACTGTGTACCTCTTGCTCCTCATTACCGCTGCTGCGGTGCTGCTATCTATCGTCTACCTCATGCTCACACGCATGTTCACGAAGATGATTATGCACATCACGCTTGTCCTTACCATCTTGCTCAACATGTAAGACCGCAACCTTGTCTCTTTCGTGTATCGCCATTCACTGACTGCCCTGACAGTGGAATATGCATCTACTATTGGATCACCAAGTACTATTGTCAGTCGTCGTCACGCTGTTCATACAGCCATCTTTCTCAATTGTTTCCTTAGCTGGCGCCATTATTTTCACCATAATCGCCGTCCTCTCTGTCCTCTCCTACTTCGGTTTCAGATCTAGGATTCCGCTTGCCTCGTTACTTCTCCAGGTCGTGATGGATGTCTCAAAACATCACTTGAGCGTGTATGCCGTCGCCTTCACTGCTTTGTTCTTGCAAGCAGCTCTTTCGGTGTATGTGCCTCCATTACAGTCCCCGATTCCTCTGACACTCTTCTATAGCTGGTTCACATTCACTGTCATTGCCACGTAAGCCCAGGCTTCATCCTTTGCGCCAAGCTATGGTTTTGATCTGGCGACGTTTTAGCTATGCCAAATGGACGCCGGGAAATCCTTGTACGTTTCTACATTCCGCTCCGATGCTTGGAATATTTTGTTCAGGTTCCTTCTAGCGTGTGCAACGTCCGGCTGTTCTAGTGGGAAGGTTGCCGGCCTTCTTTTCTTTGAGACGTTCTCCTTCCTCTGGACGTCCCAGGTCATTGGCAATGTTTCTTTGGCGACCTTGGCTGGCGGACCCTATGGATCCTGGTATTACTTTGGGCCTCGAGAACTTGGTGAAATGGTAAGGATAGTCCTCCACGGCCGTTTGAGTAGGCAATTTATTTCTTTTCCGTCTTCAGCCAAAGCATCCCACTATGTCTGCCTTCGGACGTGCCTCTACTCTTTCTCTGGGTTCCATCGCTTTTGGCTCCTTGATCGTCACTATTCTGGACCTTTTGCGGCTCATTCTGAATGCCGCGCAAGCCAACGCAAATGCAGAGGGTCATCGTATGTCCATGCCCACTATAAAGTGGTCTCATTCTCAGTATCTTCCTTTCAGCCGTTGAGGCTTGTCTTGCGTGCTGCGCTGCATGCTTTGTGGGTATCCTCCAGAGCATGGTGGAATATTTCAACAGGTACGCTTCTCGAGCGAAACAAGTATCCATTAACGCTGACGAAATTTATGACCAGATATGCATACATTGAAATTGGTCAGCGAAAGTATAAATACTCGACTTCTTTCCTTCCTCACATCCTATTCCAGCACTCTATGGCAAGCCCTACATTGCCGCCGCGAAGGATACTTGGAGGATGTTCAGAGATCGGGGTAGGATTTTTTGTCTGGGCGCTCGATACGCGTCTTCTTATTCCTTACTTCAGGTATCGATGCTCTTGTGAACGACTCTCTTGTCGGAATGAGTAAGGCTGTCACTTTGTGCCTCCTTCAACAACTTTTCTTAGTCTCATCCAGCTCTCATGTGGGGCGCATATGCGATTGGCCTGATGTCATCTTTGTTCGCCTATCTATACCTGCGTTGTAAGCGCTCCATTCATGATGCAAGAAACAAACTCCTAACAAATAGCAAGTCACGGCGCCGTCTTACAACGTGAACGGTCAATACACCGCACCTGTGGTTCTGTTTGCGTTCTTGATCGGCTTAGTCTGCTGTGCGTGGTTATTTTCCCTCTTGGATTTCGACTGGAACTTATTATAATTCAGCCATGACTATGTCTTCCGCGATTGAGGCCGGCGTATCGACAATGTAGGCTTATGTTTCTCTCTGAACCTGTTTGTATCTGACTCTTCTTATAGTTTCGTCGGACTCGGAGAGGATCCCCAGGTCCTTGCCAATCGTGCGCCGGAGTTGTTCGCGGTAAGAACCTGTATTTTTTATAGAAGGAGAATTGCCACTGATCTGCCTATGACAGCTTATCGCAGAAACCTATCCCGATGTCGTCCGGGGTGTTCCAAGACACTGATTTAAAGGGAATGAGGTTCTTTGACTTGACATTACCCTTCTTTAGAACTGCGTCGTCTATCTACCTTTCCATCGTAATGAATGTTTGGTTGCTGCAAGCCTGACTGTCACTTTGAGTTCAAAGTTGTGAACGTCACTCTACACGTGACGTAATGGCCCTCGCCAAAGTCCAGATGTTTCTGACTGCGCCTTTCGCGCTCGACTTTCGTGCTCTACCCCGATAGTCCCCCTTTGAAGACCGGCTTGCATCATGAGGAAGACCTCATATGTCGTTACTTTCGCCGTTGTGGCACTCATCCTCGCATTTGTCTGTCTCAGAACATGATTCCTTGGTCGTTTTCTATTTCTGACTCCCCTCTCAGAACGTAATTTCCACCCGCCGACCAGACTGGTAGGGAAAGGTTCAAGCTTCCTGGAACTCCACGAACTTATGCCTTCTCCAGGCTTGTCGTCAAGTACGAAGAGATCTTCCATACCAGAGTCACCGTAACATACGGTCTCACCCAACGCTGCGAGCTCACCGTTTCGGAGATACCTAGTCCCTCCGACGGTGGAAAGATCACATACAGGAAGTATGAATGCAGACGCTTCCCTGCCAGTGTAACCGACGGCTGCGACAAGGAGAACGAGGCGTTCTGTGCCGCTTGGACGAGTGCAGGATACCTCGCACAGATCGGCATCGGCTTTGGCAGCGTCTCCCTACTGGCGATCTTGGTGGGCGTGAGCACGCACTCACGCAGGAGGAGGATATGGAGAGCAGTTGCTGGCTTGGTTCTCTTGCAGGGTATGTGGTTTAATGCATGTTTCCTCGACTCATACTGATCCCTGTGCAGCCATCTGCCTACTCTTCGCTTTCGTGATTGTGACAGAATTGTACAGGAAAGAAAGCTACCCAACATTTGAGCATGCCCGACCAGGTAAGTCCGTGATGTTCAGGGAACGTTTTGTTAGGTCCTTACTACGTAACAGGGCTCGCCTACGTCCTCCATACGATCTCCTGGGTTGTCGCCATCCTGACCACCATCGGGGTGATTACGACGGGCATTTCTGCAGATGTTGGCCACCAGTGGGCCGCCGGAAACCGGGCATACCAACGCATTGGACCTTGAAGCTCGACATCTTGCGTCCTGATCCTACTCTGCCCTGAACACTCTACACCCCCTCCATGTACCTATTCACGATCGTTTCGTCCATTCAAGAAGACGCTGTAACAATTAAAATGACGGTATTCCAGGTCCGTTGTATCACTATGCAGGTCAATAAAGTTATTCTACACGTGTATTAACTAAGGGATTCCCTTCTTCAAGTTGTCGAACTTGCTGTCGGTATAGGACAACCAGTTGCTGCTCTTTTCAAGGCCGCCCATGGCATTCTTGACGATGGCAACCAGACTATTACCTGGTTGCGGATCCTTCCCAGGACCGCTCTCCATACCCTCTCTGGAAGAGCCCTTGTCGCCGCTGAGCTCCCAGAACATGCTACCGCCAAGGTTCTCTCGTTTGATGTACTGGCCCTTCAACCTGGCGATGTTCTCGCTATCGAAGCTGATCATCTCTCTCTTGGCTGGGTCGTACGACCAGCTGACTCCCGTCTTTGTGTCTTCTCTCACCGTCGAGTTGGGTAGAGGAAGCGCGCGATAGTCGTATACCCCAGATTCCCAAGTTCCTTGACCCATGCCGGAGAAGGAGGACCCAGGCCCATCAGTGTTGAGGAAGGACCGCCCGTAGAGGGGAACGCCGAGGACGAGTTTGTCGCGCATGACGCCTTGAGATATGTACCAGTTGACGGCAGAAGCAGCGCCTAGAGGTCCTCCGTACAAGTTGGCTTGATGACCAGTGACAGAATCCCAAGATCCGGCTACAAAAAAGAATCGACTAAGAACATGAGAGAGCAGAGGACAAGCCAAGGAACGAACCAAAGTCGTAAGCCATCAAGTTCCAGAAGTCCAGATATCTATCCATCTTTTGAACGTGGAGCTTCTTGTAATTGTCTGGTCCGCAGGGTGCTGCGATCTGTCGAGCGCTGGCGTCAACCGTTGTCTCATCGAAGAAAATGAGGAGCACTCACTGTAAGCAGGAACTTGGCTCCATAGCCCTTCCTGGTAGCATGCTTGTCCAAGGCAATCCGCATCTCCTTCAGAAGCCCAGTATATCCAGCAGCTTGCTCATCGTTCGTAGGATACTCGTAGTCGATGTCCAGACCATCCAATCCATAGTCTTCTAGGATCTTCACCGAGGTCTCGACGAATTTAGCTCTCAAGGCGGGATTGATCACAACAGGATGGAAATTGGGCGAATACGTCCACCCTCCGATGCTGAGGAGGACCTTTAGGTGGCGGTTCGCCTTCTTCAGATTGTAGATAGCTTTGAAGTTGCCGTACAAGTTGTTTCCGACATCGTTCCAGGAATCTCCGGGGTAATGGATGTCTTGATCGGCCCACAAGTCAGATAGGTAGACCTCGCCAGTGTCGGGTTTGACGTTTGCGAAGGCATACAATATGTGGCTGAAGCGTAAATTAGATATATGCGGTGACAGATGAGTGGAGTGAACCTACGTGAGGTCTTGCACCGGGATGAGGGAGGGAGGGAACTTCCGGCCGTAGATACCCCTGCAGATCGAGGTCAGAGACGTGTTGGACCATGAAAGAAGGATGGATTGTATACCAATTGACGAAGCTACAGTCTGGGTGAGATTGGGTTAAGACGAGAAGCAACGCGACTTACTATCCGACACTGTATTTACCATCACAAGGCATAGTGGGATTGTCGGGTGAACAGGGTCGATCAGTGTCTGGCTTGTGTTCTGGAGTGTCTGGTGAGGGGAACTTCGGGGCAACGGAGGATTGTCCCGCTCGGAAAGAAAGAAGCGCGACAAGGCAAAAAGCAAATCCAAGAATAAGCCAGCGGCGTGCGGCTGCGAAGTTCCTTTGGGGGGGCGGGGGGTTGTCGGTTTCTAGGTGAGGGCGCTCTACAAGCCTGTCGTTGGACTCTGATGTGGGGAGGGGTTCGTAAGAGGAGGCAGGCATGACATGGGTGCGCAGTGCTTATATGCGACGGTGGGACAGCCACCGGTGTGGAACACAAGAACAAGAGATCAAATGCCCCTATTCGAGCCGTGTGCAACATCTGTTCGCGGTCAAACATGCAAGAAGGAAAACAACACGGCGTCCGCGTCGAATTTGCTTGCTTCGGAGAGACATTTTTCGATGGAAAAGTGGTCTTGTTCAAAGTCCAAATTGCTTCCGATCCGTCTGGCTGCGTTTTCTTCAAGCGGACTCGGTGCCGCCATCGGACTAGTGTGTGCTTCTTTCTACACCTTAATCTGGTCGTTAAATGCCGTCAATGGCCTAGAGGTTGAGAAGATACTGTAAATTCCGTTGTTTAAGCCCAATCCCATATTGCATATACGGGAAATCTTAATGCTGAACGTTATAGGACACGTATAACTTTCCCGAAGATATTCCCTCTAATTGCTGAGCATCGGAAAAGCGGAAAATCTCCTACCTTCACCCGACCCGGAGACGATACAAAACATACATAGAACAAGTATGGGATGGAGCCCCCTTCTCTTGATCCTCGACTATATTGCCCCAGTGCTCCTCAGTGCTCTGACATTTTCGGTCACCAACGCCCAATCTCCAGCTTGGGGTCAGTGCGATGGTCAGGGCTGGTGAGATTTTTGTACCTTCGCAGACGCTCATGCATAGCTGTTACTCTCCGATAGGGAGTGGCTCTACTACTTGTGTTTCAGGGTACACTTGTACATACAGCAACCCCTATATGTCGAGATTAGGCGCCCATTTCCCTTCCTGATCAATTCAAATTCGGGCGCTTAGATTACTCACAATGCATCCCTGGCTCGGCACCTGGAACAATTGCCACGGATCCAGAAGGCGCTACCACTACTACGGTCGCTGCCCCGCCAACTACCACGGCGATAGGACCAGCGCCTACTGGCTCTCAGATCCGTACCGTGCAAGCTCCCGTCTATCATTTCTACCTTCAGAATAGCAGTACGCCGCCGGAACATAGAAATCTGAGATATACGATTAACGCTAATTTGGAACATAGATGGGAAACCAGTACTTGGCCCAGAGTCATCCGCTGGGCGCCTCACTATCGGTGGTACAATCTCCCTGAACAGCGCAGATGGATCAAAATTGTATCTCAACCTCGACAACAGCGGGACATCTTCCTACAAACCCTTGACTTTCGGAGCAACCGCGACGACAACCAACTGGGTCTCGAGGGAGATACTATCATCACCACTAACCCGAGGCTGCTCAATTTCATGGCCTGCTCTACCAGCTCTTCAACCACCTAGTACTTGTTCCTCCAGACAGCTAATGACACACCACCCGGAAGGAGTTGCACTCTACAAACGAATCACTTGCCCTGCCTATGTTATTCATGCGACGTCACGTATTTGTACATTGTCGTGTATAGGGGTTGCATCGTAACTCAAGAAAGCAGAAGAAAGTTGAAGAGCTAATAAAACAAGATATTGTCCGGGCAGAAATATTGGATGATAATGGTATAGAGTATGTAAATTATGAAGAAGTATTCCAGCAGCTCAAAAATATCAACACTGATCCAGAAAAGAGCTTTTTGGCCATGATTGATGGTAGTCGTCCTCCCACGTCGTGAGATTGGGGTTGGTGTACGCCTCGATGTATCTGAAAGGAAACGTTGTCATGCAAGAAGCAGAATATCCGGTCAAGACATACTTGTCGATATAATCCTTCGTAGGGAAGTCGCGTGGATTACAGCCTATATTGACGGCATTGGCTGGCTGATAAACTCTAACGTAGTCGATTTTCATGTGGGCAGGAAAGGCTAGAGCAGTGAGGTCGACGGCCCCGAAGCTTGTCGACATCCCCAGGTTCGCGATGATGTACTAGGGAACAAAGACGTTAAGAGTATCATCTGATATGCAGACTCGGGAACCAACCATTGGCTCTTGTGATACCGGTCTTGCAGAAATCTGGACGCTTGGGTCTGGTCCTACTCCAGCCGCCTTCATCGTCCATGCGACTTGGTTACTCGATATCCAGGTAATGTACTGCGCTTTGATCAGCGATTGAACGGACCCTTCGACTCATTGAATACGTACACCGTCATCGAACCCTAGGTGACCACAGGACAAGCGCTCAATTCGTGGGGTAAAAGGATATGGAAGGTGGAGTAAATGCCTGGTTTGTACTGCGGAATGATCTAAGTCAGCAACGGGGAATGGGGCTGCCGAGGTTTCGCACCTCGAAGCCATAGACGGAGTAACACCCTGTGCCAAGTTCATAACAGTTGGAATTGGTGTTTGTGACGACTGAAGTGGCTTGCTGGGTTGCACTCCCAATATACGTGTTCAGCTTGCTTGTGGTGAGATCGGCAATAATCATATTCTCTGCCGTGCTGTTCCAGAGATATCCAGCGTCAAAGGGCTAGCATACAATCAGCCCAAGAGTAATTTGAATGCCATGAATTACTTACTGCCCACTGAGCGGACTGCGAAACTTCGCCCACTCCACTCCCACTGGACTACGTGAGTCCACTTGTCAGAGGCGATTTCTTGGAGCCAAAAAAAAGGAAGACGTACTTGTGCCTCAAAAATATCGATTTCAGGCGCCGAACGTCCAACAAATGTGCCATCCGGATGTTTGGGTCCCGGATGGCTTTCGCCTGAGCAAGTGCATCGAGATAATCGTTGCCCTGGCATGTAGGACAGAACCCCGCCTTTGCTCGCGTCGCCGTTTATCGTCGCCGCTACGGGCTGTCCATTCACGGTTTGGTTGGCGACGGTGCCAACATCGCAACTGTCATATGAATAGGGCCACTGTATGTAGCTTCAACGATTGGCCGGACGAAACGGCACAATGCGACTTACTAAACCCTCCAACGAAGCCCCATAGCCCGCACGACCAAGATTTCCCATCGCCCATATTGCGGGCCAAAGCCCTGCCACATTACTAGCACCTGGTAATTGTACCGAGGTCTCAATATAACCACCAGTGAAACAGAACTTGTTCCTGTACAACGAGGAGGGGTCAACGAACACCCATAGAAATTGAGTAACGAACCAAGTAGAGAGCAAACCTAGTTTATGAGTGTCATAAATCACATAAATGTGATGGACTAAATACTCACCGCCTTCATAATTCAATCCATGAGTCTGCTTCTGAGAAAATGTGATAACCAGAGAGCCGTCTTGCGTTGTTATAGCCTCCGGGTCGTACCATTCCAAGTTGTTGGTGGCCTGACGGAATATGGGGTAAACTTACGAAAGTTTGTTCCGATATTAATGCACTCACCCAATAGTGAAGGTCTACAGCCTCCCAATATGGGTCGTCTCCAGGATAAAAAGTCCGTCCGTCCACATTGAATTCGTCCGAAAATACGAGCTGCATGTCTTGCTGACCGCTAACCCACGACGGCCTCGTGTATGCTTCCCGAGGCGTGTCTTGGTCAATGAGGCCGAAATTACCAATGAGCGGTATCTGCCCTGTTGAATTAATACCGCCGACGTTGAAAGCACCCCCAGTGTCGAATTTTGTCCGGTCGTAGAACGTTAGAACGGGATAGCCAATACTATTGGTAGTGAGCGTAGTGGCTGGCAGGAAACTGGCCCGAGAACGCACAACAGCAGCAAAAGGCCTGCGATGAGAAGAATCACGCATCCAGCATTCCCGAGTCCACGCGGGGAGAGCGTGTCCTTAGGCCTCCATGGCCTCTTCTCAGTAGGAACGAGGTTATAGAACTCGTCGTCGGACTCGATGAAGTCCGGTGATACTGAGGAGCCCCAGTCGCGCGGGTCAGGAGAGAAGTAAAACTAGAGATTATTTTCAGGATGTTGTTAAAAGTTCTGAAATGATAAAAATCACCTTTGCGGATATTTTCGCGAGGCTTGACCTTGCTCCAGCAGGATATGGTGCTGAATCGAAGTCGGACTAAAGTGTGTATAATAAGCAGAGGAGACAAGGCTGAGAAATAAAGTAGTCACCAGCGTACTCCAGTCATTCGAATCTCTCTTGAGCATGAGCTTGCTGTCCATGGTCGGTGCGTCGAAGAGACGAGAGAGATGAGGCTAACAAACTTCCGCAGCTAACTGTCATAAATGACGACACGGCCTAAAAATAGCCGCCCCATTCATAACATTACACCCGCTTTACAATAATAAGAATCTAGATAAATACACTCATAGCAATTTCGTGATGACTCCTAGACCCTGCAAGAAATGTCAATGCAACTCTGCGTGAGGTGTTTACCACACCGACCTTCGTCTTTCCCTCACGGAACAATAGCTTCATGCCCTCTTTGACAAACTCGGGATGAGAAATGAACTCGAACTGGACTGTGGCGCGATCGCCTGTTCTCAAGATGCCTTGGGGATGATCCATTCCAACTATTCGAACGGTCTGGCGGACGGCCTAGAAGATAGAAGAAGTAAGAAATATAAGCTTTCTCACGCAGAACAACATACTCCGCAGTGCAGCATAGCCTGACACCATACATTCGTCAGCCTGCTTCTGAGAAGCACGAAAAAAATCACGAACTTGATAGTTTTTCTGCAAAGTTGTATTATGGCTAGGCGCCGCGTCAGGGGTGATCTCACTGACCAAATGAATACTTACTAGAGGATCAACACTTGGCCTTCGAACTGTCGGATGGCTACGAAAGGGATGTGTGGAATTGTTCAGCCGAAATGCTTGTGATCTACCCACCTCGGGGAGGAGTGTCCGTTTTCGTCACGAGAACCATGCCCTTCCTCACCGCTGCGCGACGGATTCTCTTCAGCGCTAATGATACACACTGGCCTGCTTCTGCGCGTCCTACATCCGCTCTAAAGCGGACCGTCACTTTCAGCACATCCTGAAGGGAGAAATAACGGCACCTCTTCCTCTGGATGCTTTTGACCACGGTGGTCTGGTAGTTCCCATTTGAGTCTGGGCCTAACATAACAGCATCGCCCGCTTTTATAGTCCCAGAATTCAAGATTCCATTCACAACAGTTCCGACGTATGGAACAGACCAAACCTCTGTGATGGAGTACTGCCCGAGGGATGAGATATGTTGGTCAGCAGTATAAAATAGCACAGACCTCGAGAGGTTGATCGACAGCGAATTTCTCTGCATCTCTCTCACTAGAAGGTAGCAGGTTAAGGAATGTTCGGACCTGGAGACTTTGAATTGAGTTGTATCGCAAGAGTGTGGTATTTGCGTACGAAGTCCAATCCTTGGCCGGTGACATTTGAAATCTGAAAAATCGGACAGAGTCTAGGTTAATCAGCATCTGTAAGCGTTGCCAGAGGTTCGGTTTTCTCACTTTTCGGTCCCAAAGGAGGTCGCCATTTCGATGGCAACCTCTAACGATTTCACAAAGACTGGAGTTTTCCTTCGGAAATGCGGGGAGTGAGCAACGGGAAATAGGTTTGAATATCACCATCAAGCGTACCGGCAGCCTGGGCTCTTGAGAATTTTGACAACCTGCTTTACCGTCTCTGCGAGAACATTTGGAGGGGTCATGTCAATCTAGGTAAAGTCGTGAGCAGTGAGATTGGTGGCAGAGAAAGGCGAGACAACCTTGGTGATACAAACCACCACAGGAACGCTCAGAGCTAGGGCAATCGCAAGATGTTCCTTCGACATTCCTATCAGCCCAGCATTGCCGCCCACCATGAGAACGACGCAGGATGGTGCTCCAGAAGTAAGACCGTAGAGCGTGGTTTTCAAGTAGCGCTCGTGTCCGGCGAGGTCTGCTTTTTAATTAATACTGAATCTATAAATGATCATGACCACTTTACCAGTGAAAGAGACGATCTTGGCGGCTTGTAATGATATTTCCTCCCATCCCATCTTCTCTCTCCGTATAACATCCGGATCGGTTGAATGGGCGGTGTTAGGCAATATCGGAGCACCAGAAGGACCAAAACCCAAGATCTCACTCAAGAGTTGGTTTCAATATCTGCTCTGGGCAAGGAGCGTACGTACCTCCATTCCGACACTGGATGTTCGACCTGTCTCTAACTCATGTTTGTGACGGAATAGGCCAACGCGAGCCCGGCCTCTGCCGTCATCAAGAGCCCCTACATCGGGCTAAGAGGGAGCTTATAATATGCAAGCACGAGGTTCATACCTCTGGTCAGCACTCCTAATGTTGTCGACTTTCCGCTATCGACGTTACCAACCACAGCACATCGAACTTCGGGAGTCAACGAAACGTTGGGAGGAGGTAATCTCAGAAGTAATGAAACTCGAGGATGGCCACTTTTAACTTCAAATAATGTCGACATCTTAGCAACCCGTTGTATAAGTCTGATGCACGGTCATGGATCTCGAATTTGTTCGCACCTTCCCTCCGACTTCCTCCACAGACTTGGTAATCCTTTTGCGAAGGGTTTCTATGTCCCTCACGGTTCGTTCGAGGCCGGTCCATCCTGCCGTCGACTCGGTAAGCTCGCCAGAAAAGAGCTCTGCACGAGGAGGCTGCTGTCCTATTCGCAGCACATATTCGCCATTATGCTGCATTAATAGTGAAGCAACCAGATCGCGGGCACGATCATGGTCAGCCTGGTTCTCAGAAAGTAACAGGGACTACATAAATTGATCAGCGATTGTGATTCACAAGCGGGCATGTGGGAAGATCGATCTGGACGCACCAGTATCTGTTCCTTGACTTCCTGTAAAGCAGGGCCTTCGGGACCAGTTGTTGCTCCTTTCTTGGACTCTGTAGGTGACGCCAGAGTTGAATCTTCCTTCGCCTTGCCTTTCGATTTTTCCTTCTCTTTGTCAACTAGAGCTTGAACGCGCTGCTTCACGACTTCTCGGTGGTGAATTTCTTCGATTTCGCTTTGAAATGTTCGGAGAGTCGCCATATCGAACAGCTCAAAATGCAGCTTTTAAAGGATCTAGAAACAGAGTGGAGGAGTCAGTCCACTGTTGAGTGACTCGATTGTTGTGGGCGATGCAGAATGCAGACATTCTTCCCAGGCGTCATGTGAGGATATCGCAGGCTTCCCAGACCGAGACTAACAAGGGGTGCTTTATATTCGCGTCGACAACCTTCTCCATGACAAGCTGCCGCATGGCCACTTGGACTTTGTCTCCCGTGAATGTAGAAAATGAGAAAGATGGTACTACGACAAGGCCTTCCCGAATCATTCTTCGCTATCACGGTCACGTGGAGCTAATTTCGGCCTGTGGCCTTTGCCTTCCGATCCTCTACCCTTCTCAACCCCTCGGCAAAAGTACAAGGTCGCAATTTGCGCTGTATCATAAATGAACGGACAAGGTGAGCAGTATGCACCCTCTATTCAGAACATCCAACTCATCTCTATGGTACGCCGTGCGTCTCGTTCGAAACCAACAGCAGGACCCTCCGAAGTTCGTGTGGTCAGTGGCTCACAGCCAGGGGTCCTTGATCCAACACAGCCATCCCGCCTCCTTCGTACACCGGATTCCACCCTTACCTTCGCGTCTTTCAACCCATATGTCGCGACTCCTCATGATATTTCAAGAATCAGCAATCTCTCACTTCACGACGAACGTTGTCGACCAAAGCGAATTGTAATTGAAACGATTCCCGGGCAGCCATCTTCGTGGCGCTGGGTGCCAAGCGCACTGAAGCAGGAGGGAGTAGACGACGAGGGAAGATTTCCTCGACTGATAGACCTTTGCGGGTGAGAGATTCTTTCTTCGTGCCACTTGCCACCTCTTATACGTTCCCCAGCCAATTATGCGAGATTTCGCAAGACCAATGGGATTTATACAAGTTAGATCCTCTCTACAATTGCTTTGTTAAATTTCCGCCCGCTCTTACTGTGATTACGCGGAGAGCATGGGCAACCCATGACCGGATACCCTCGCCACCAACAGAGTCCCAATTAACCAACGCAGCGGAGGACGACTATGACAGCGATAAAATGGTTGTTGACGATGATTTCACACCACTTCGTCCCAAAGCTGGACCTTCTCCCCGTCGAAAGAGGAGGCAATCACCTCGAGTAGCCCTTGACTTCGACTTTGGTGTCCAACCTCCTGAACAGCCACCAGATCCTAAACCAAAACGGAAAGGTGTGTAGATCGCACAAAAGGCCTATGGATTTGCTAAGCACATCTTACAGCCCACGTATCCTTCCAGACCCTGCGCCCAGCTGATGATGAGGAGAATGCATACTTCGAGGAAGACAGCCTCAACCGTAACACCAAATCCTACACCCCCCGGAACCAAAAGCGCGCCAGAACGCTTTCTCCTGGAGCACAAAAACGTACATTACACGCAAATCGCACCGCTCGGGACAACACCAAGAAGACGAGATGGGAACAAGAAAAGGAAGCCCGGAGAGAGCGCCGCGAGCAGGCTTTCCTCCGAGAGGTCTTGACAGAAGTGCCTCCGGCCTATACCCACTTCAATGGTACGTTGGTGGTTGCTCTTGAACTGCCCTTTTCGACCTTTCATTGATCGTTAGGGAATGGCTCCGCCTCGACCATGCCCGACATACCGGAAGAATCAAACATTCCAGAAAGCACGAATACCCCAGACGAGACGAGCATACCAGAAGAACGAATGGAAGAACGGACCTCCCAAGAAGAGGAAACACCAGAGGATCCTCTCGCAGAGTCTTTAAGAAAGATGGCAGAACTCAACGCTGACCGTGAAAGGCAACGGGAGCGGGAAAAACACCTTAAAGGGGAGGAGGTCAAACGAAGAGCTCAGTCCGAGGATCCAAGTCGCGAACAACAAAAGCAGCAGAAATTAGCAGAGGAAAAACGTAGGAAGGAGGAAGAGACTCGAAGACGTGAAGAATTTGAGAAGGCCATGCTCGAAGAAGAGATACGACGGCGACGAGCGGAACTGTTCGAACGACTCAACCGAGAACGCGAGCTTCGTCATGAGCAATGGAGCAACGGGTACTGGTCACATCATCGAGCTGTAGAGCGGTACAAAGGCGTCTCTGCTTTCTTCGACAAGGCTCGATTCTCGGGAGAGACCTTCCCGCTTGTCTTTATTGACATCCCTTGGCCCACATTGAAGGACCCACGTCGCAACAAGGTCCAGGACTTGGACTGGGACGTCGTCAACGCCTTTTTCAGTTATTTCCGAAAGAATTCACGCCCTCAAGAATACAAAGACATATTGAGGGTAAGTTTCCAGCGCTTTCATCCTGACCGTTGGGACAGCCGCAATCTCTTCACCTCCATTCTCGATGAGCAAGAGAGGAATGAAGTGCATACAGGTTAGATTTGATTTCCTTAGCGTTCCGTCTGCCAAAACTGATGTGATTTTTTTTCTAGCCGTATCTATGGTCAGCAAAGCCATAGGCGCCCTTTACACAGAGGTGAAAGGGGCTTGAGTGTTTGGTCAGGATATCTCAGACCTCAGTAAATTAGCTTGGGGCAGTTCCGGACTGATGAAAACCTTGCGCTGTCATCCCTTTATCTATGAAGCAATGGTGTGCATACTGGCATCCTGCATGGGGATCATGAATCTGAACGTGACGGTGACGGTGAGATCTGGCATGCAGAACTGTCTGAATCGCGAGGAGGGCACGAGGTGTTATACCATGAAGACCGTGTGACAGTCACAGTAACTGGACGCCGTCAGGCTCCAACACCGATGCCATCTGGAGTAGGTTTGACGCCCTCCACATCCTCGCACCCGCTCTACGTCTGTTGCTGGCTTTGTATTAGTCACTCCTCGTCCTGCTTTGTGACTTGTTGGCGCTCATAAACTGCATATAAGGGGCCAATCCGCACACCCACAAGAGTTGAACATCATTGCAAATAATGGCTTCATCTGAAAACCTGGTTCACGTCCGCAGAGCAAGGTCAGAGGGTGCCATTCGAAGGCCAGAGATGGTTCATTTGCACACCCACCTGCCAGTTCACGATAATCTAGAGGGGCGGCAAGGACTATACCACACAGTGGACAATTCCGGTTTGGCGCTTAACAGTATTGCAACTCCGTCCTTGAGAGAGCCATATATTGACCTTCATCAACCCTCTGTACGACCTTCACCAGCTGGTTCAGGTGCTCCCTTCGACACAGCGTCTCCCCCGTTGATTACACCGCCACCTCAAACGCCGCTTCCTGCCCACCCGGAGCAACCGGATCTCTTGGTTCCTCCTCAACATAACACCTCCATCTATGTCAGATGCTTGAATTATTTCGGATTGGGTAGAAGAGCCTCACACGCGCGTAAGGCACTCGTATCAGTAGTCTGGAATTTGTCGTGGGGTTTCTTTCAGGCACGTCAATCTCGTAGTATTGCTTATCTATTTAACAGATCTTACTATTCTTCAGGTCGTTACTATTGTCACCATATTGATTTTGACAGGCACAAGACTGAAGAGTCCTACACAACCAGAGTTAACGGAATGGAAGGCTTGCGATCGCCCACTAGGGATATGGGCATCGATCTGGGTCGTCCGAGCCATTCTGGCCTCAGGATTAGCGTACTGGGATTTCCGGCGAGATCGCTTGCTGTTCGTCTCTTTAAACCTTTATTCAACACTCATCGCTCATGCTTGGTTTAGACGCCCAAGCGTCGATGCGGAGTCGGGGAATGTGAACGCTGCTGCTTTACCGCAAGATGTGTCAGTGGCAGCTTAATAATCCAAATGGACGGACCGCTGCGCCTCAACCACTTCCTCAGCCCCATGGAGGCTCTGCTGGCTCTGCCGCACGTCCAGCACGCATGCTTCCTTACAATCCAACATATTCACGCCTCACATTAGTGTGCTCCTTGCTCACCCTAAGTTGGTTCCTCACCGCTCATATTCTCGAGTACACATCGATTAATACTTGTCGAAACTCGTCGCCTCACCTCTGGTGGCTCGTCTTCGGTATTCTGTGCATAATGTACCTAATGGTATTGGAGGTCGTCATCCTAGGCTTTGTCGTACTTATCGTCGCTCCTATCCTCTTCGTAAGTTCCGGCGTCAGCTATTTCCCGACGAGGTCTTGATTATTTTGGCTAGATATTCTGGAACATTTTTTTGATATGCATTGGGCGCCACCCTATGCAGAATCCCAACATGATCAAGCCAGAAGTGGGCAAACTTCCCAAATCTGTTGTTGATCGCATCCCGCTTGTCATGTACATACCACCACCTCCAGCAGCGCAGAAAGATGCCACCGATCAATCACTGCATTCTTATCCCCCGAAGGTGTCCGAGACAGTCGCTAAACCGCCTCGCGTCCGCTTCAAGTTCTTCAGAAGGGCATCTGCGGCTGCACTCAGGAAACCCAATGATGAATCTGTCGACGAAAAGAACGGAGAAAATGGTCTGCCTGATACCACCCCGAAGCCATGGGAGAGCAATTGGGAGCATGGTGATCACCCATTTGTTACCCTGGAAGAAAACCAGGCAGCCTGTGCCATTTGCTTAATGGACTTCGAGGAACCCAAGCGAAAGAACACTCCCGAGGACACGGGTAACGTATCCAAAGAACAGTCAGAAGGTTCACCCTCTGTAAACAGCGGCAACGACAGCCCTTCTCATGTTGCAGAACCACGTCGAACAGGAAACTCTAGAGAGGAAGAAATGCAAACAAAAACGAAACTCACAGACGCAGGTGATGGACCTCAGCCATTGAGACTTCTTTCTTGCGGACATGTTTTCCATGTGAGTCAGATAGGCTCTGTAGGGTCCATCCTGGTTTTCACTATGTTTTACAGAAAACTTGTCTGGATCCATGGTTGACTGATGTCTCTGGACGTTGCCCTGTTTGTCAGAGGCCTGTGGAGACCCCAGACAAGAACAAGAAACCTTCAAGACAAATCTAAGCATGCTTCTGAGGTGTTTTGGTCCAATGACCTTTCAAACACTCTTGATTGCTAATGTTGTTTTCTACTGCAGATTGATTCCCTACCTATGCAATATGCTTTTTGACAATGGTTGGTTTGGGATACACATCTACTGAGATCCTCCTACACCTAGTAGTATATGTAGTGTGTGCCAGCTGGGCCAAGAATCTTCTGTATAGGAATTGTGTTATCATTCACTCTAATTTAGTGCTATCAGTTTACCAGTGATTTCAAGACCTCAGAATCTATGCACGTCATCTCACCATCTTCACGAAAAAAAATAGTTATGGGGTTTTAATCCATAAATGGTAGTTTTGATAATTCTATGTGGCGTACTGCCCTGTCATTGGGTTCTGTCGGGAAGCGGACGACGGCCGAATAAGTTGAAATTGTGGATAAGCGCCTATCTGTCGGAAGATCTGACCGCTCAGGCGCCAAAACTGTCACCAGACGATCTCGATTGTAAGTAGGTCCCTAGTATGCTGAAAGACAGGACGTTGGATGTCAAACAAAAGATCTGCCAATCATACTCCGTGTTGCAAACTCTGCACAACATCACCAGTTGCCTCGTTGAATCCTCAAGGCAAGGACGGAGCATATCATGGCACTTGCACTGTACTGGAGTATAGAGTATTTGCATATCTGCTTCCTCAAATTAGGGATAATGAATCTGGTTTTGGCTCACCGGTGAAAGCGTACCCGGTAGTATGACGCAAGAGATTCGGTCAACTTCCATTATGGTCGTCAAATTGGGGCAAAAATATGTTAGAACTATATGCTAACGACGCAGAGTATGAACACGTCATACTCTGCTGATGTTCAAACAAATTTCTTTTGCTCAATATTGGATACAAGGGGTTGCCGCGGGCACATGAGCACGAGTTATTTTTATCGTAGCGGGGAGTTGATGAGAGCTTTGACGTTCGCCGAGGGAAGCTTCTTTCATCCCCGTAGTTCCCTCGGTGTCGGGATGGCCCAAATGGCCGATGAGAACAGACGCGGATTTCTCAACTTCAACCGAGCACCCCACGAGCAACGTCACCCGCTTGTCTCTCCCATCCTGCCTTCACACCCACAGTCCCGGTTAACGCAAGGATGAAGGCGAGCACGACCGGAGAGAGGACGCTAGCCTCTAGCACCAGTCTCGAGGGAAAGAATGGAGCCTCTGCCGATGTCGAGAAGGTATCTCCAGTCGAAAGTAGGGCCTCGTCACCCCCTCCGCCAGTGGGACCATCGGCCCAACTTCAGACGCCAGCCAAGCCTCCGTTCTCGGCGCAGTTCCTGGATGAGGACGAAGATATCTCCCGAGCACGTAGAACATACATCACGATTCTCCTCCAGCGCACCGGGCTGATCGTCACAGCAATCTTCGCCATCTTCTCCATCTACTGGGGTGCTCTCTACAGAATTCCCACTCATAGCTTGGAAGGATGGATCGTCGTAAGAGTCTTCGCTTGTTTCAAATATAGTTGAGCGCCAATTGACGTGTTTATCGAAAAATGCAAAAAAAAAGGATTTTGACGGCGATCAGATAGGAGAGTTCATAACCACCGAACTCAACGCAAGGTCAGGTCCCATAATACATTGGAACATCCAGCAGAGTGGAGAAGCGCTGAAGGACCCTGATGATGTTGCGCGGGCAATTGTGGATGAAGACTGTTGGATTGCGGTAATAGGTAGCCCGTCGAATTCTCAGAATCAACAGTAGTGCTGATGGGCCGTTGAATGCTGCTATTCTGGACAATAGTCAATCGCGGCGCAACAAGGCTCTTGAATGCAACGCTGGCATCCAATGATGCCAACTTCGATTCTTCAACTTTAATAACAGCATATGGGATCGAAGCACGGAATGAAAACGCATAGTATGTCTTCTGCCCGGGCCTTCCCTCCTTGATCCGGCGTTTGAGCAATTTGTGAACAGTCGGACATTGCTTCGTCATACAGTTAAGCGCCGTTCTGTCGTTGATAACCTAATTTTAACCAACCACGTTGCCTGCAGATAGAAGAGTCCCTTCAAGAAATCACAAAGGACTATGCCGTCAGAATGGTCTCGGAACTCATTCGGTTGAACATCTCGCTGGCCACGATTCGGCCAGACGTGTTGGTGCGGCCAGTCTACTACACGCTGGTGAATGTACGCCCCTTTGATGTTCCTGTGTAAGCCTTGATGGAAATTTCGATGAAACACGCCATGAAGCTCACCTTATTTTAGCGCCTCAGCAGTGACCTTTATTGGATTAATTTATCTGCTAATTTTGTCTTTCATTGTGGTCGTGAGTTTGAGCCTATCAAGCTAAACTTGAAGATATTTCGCTGATGGTTTCCAGAACTCTGGGATCTTGGCTAGAACGGTTTCTGGAATAGAGAAAAAGTTAACGACGGCCTCACTAATTCGGGTACGGTTGGTCTCACCAGTAGTCATTTATTTGATCCTCTCCGTAAGTTGGCCTGCCTCCAAATCGACGTATCAACCTGATGACTGCTGGCGGTAGCTTGCGTATACCCTTGTCACTCTCGCCTTCAAGTTGCCATTTGAGCGCCAGTAGGTGGTGTACTGATATCACGAAGAGTTGACAATGCTGAATTCGATTGACAAGCTTTGGCCGGGCTGGTTTTGTGATATTCTGGATACTGTCGTGGTTTGGAATGACGGCAGCGTGCGTAGGATGTTCGAGAGTCTCTTCCGTATACTAATGCTCCATTTCCTAGCGGGCTCGCGTTGGAGTCGATGATGACCTTGTTGACGTTGAAGTACATCCAAGTGTTCTTGATCCTATGGATTATAGGTCCGTTTGTCGTTTGAACTCGGGTCTATGTGGAGTTAACACGTAGACAGGGAACGTGTCGGTATGCCTATGGCCGATCGAGACACTGCCGTTGCTGTACCGGTACGGACATGCAGCACCGTTCTACCACATCTCGAGGGGGGTGAGAACAATTGTGTTCGGAACGAAAGATGAGCGTAAGCTGATTGTCGTCACATCGGAAACCCGAAACTGAATGAGTAATATGCATTGACAGTAGGACTGAACTTCGGTGTGCTGGCGGTGTGGATTGGGGTCTCGTGCGTGACGCTGCCGCTGATTCAGTGGTATCGGAGACAGGGAGAGGTTAAAGAGTGGAAGGCAAAGGTCGCGAAGTCGGGACATGCGTGAGAGTAGATTACCAATACGAGTGAATGACCAGCGTGTGATTGGCTCGATGGACTCCGAGGCAACTCTGAGAATCGCGCCGTAGGTGTCGTATTTATTCCACCGTTCACTCGTTTACCTTTCCCCATGTCTCTTCTTCGCTCCTCCATCGTATCTAGAGCCCTGGCTCGTTCACGGTCCTATGCGATGACACATGCCGCAGGAAAAAGGTGATTCGCCTACCCGTCCAGCCAATGCCCGTATCTCACCTACGTCACCAGTCCGACAGGTAAGCTGCCTCCACCACTATCCACTGGACGCGCAATATTAAGTTCTCCAAGCCGTCGTCATGTTGAACATGGGCGGCCCGTCCACCGTAAGTCCACGCGTCATTCGCCTCTCGCGTCACCCAACGTCTTTGCGTTTAGGTTGAAGAAACCCACGACTTCTTGAAGAACCTCTTCATGGACGGCGACCTTATTCCACTACCTTTCCAACGCTTCCTCGCACCCTATATTGCCCGTCGACGCACGCCCAAGATCGAACAGCAGTATGCCGACATTGGCGGTGGTTCCCCGATTCTTCATTATACACAACTCCAGGGTGACGGAATGGCCCAGCTGCTCGACGAGCTGCATCCGGAAACCGCGCCGCACAAAGCATATGTCGCGTTCCGGTATGCTCGCCCACTAACAGAAGCAACGGCACGACAAATGAAGGAGGATGGAGTCAAAAGAGGTATCGCGTTCACCCAGTACCCGCAATATAGCTGCAGTACGACGGGAAGCAGCCTGAATGAACTATTTCGACGAGGGAAGACAGGTGAATTTGGTGCTATTGAGTGGAGTGTGATTGACCGATGGGGTACTCATCCTGGGTTCATTGAGGTGAGTTCGCCCTCCATCTGCAATCCCATTGACATATAATACTCAACGCTTACCCTAGGCAGTTGCCCAGAATATTGAAGCAGCCCTTGCCAAATTCCCAGCTGAAAAGCGCTCGGAAACAGTCCTGCTCTTTTCAGCGCATTCCTTGCCCATGTCTGTTGTAAACCGCGGAGATCCGTATATACTCGAAGTGTCGGCGTCGGTCGCTGCGGTGATGCAAAGATTAGGTCACTCGAATCCATACCGGTTAGTCTGGCAGTCGCAGGTTGGGCCTTCGGCTTGGATGGGAATGCAGACAGGCGAGGCTCTGAAGGGGCTTGCTCGTCTTGGAAAGAAGCAGGTGGTGCTGATTCCAATAGCGTTCACGAGCGACCACATCGAGACCCTATATGAATTGGACTTGGAGTATGCAAAGGAGGCTCGGGAGGTAAGTTTATTTCGCTGCTGCCTCCTGTCCTGCTAATGAAATGATTGTGCTTAGCACGGCGTTGAAGTACACCGGGCGGCCTCCCTGAACGACTCGCCCGTGTTTATTCGAGCGCTGGCTGACATTGTTGCGGCACATCTGCACGAATGTGCCGCGGGGAAAGGACCAACAAGCATTCAGCTGGGCCTGCGATGTCCGGGATGCACGAACGCAACGTGTGGGCAACAAAAAGCTTGGTTCACGCGAGGAGGCCGGTAGTCGCTTGTAATTTTAGCAGTGTTGATTCGGTCAATGCGAAGGGTCGACGGAAAGTTTGAAGACGCGATTTAAGTGAGATTACGTTGTGGTGCCGCGGTGTAGACGGAAGGGAGTGCTTAGTCAGCGGACAAGAACTTGATCAGGACTTTCGATGTTGGTTTACCAGGTGTTGGCGGCTATAAAGGCCCTGCGTAAGCCCTCACAAGGTACAGACACTCCTGTCTTGTCCAGTCCTCTCTGACAATGTCCACCACCATCGTCTCTGCGCCCGGAAAGGTCCTCGTCGCCGGCGGATATCTCGTCCTCGATCCCGCCTACTCTGGCATCGTCGTTTCTACCTCATCGCGCTTCTACACCGCCATTCAGCCCGCCCCGTCACTCCAACCGCTCACCCTACGCGTCCAATCGCCCCAGTTCCTCAATGCAACCTGGGTCTACCATGTCGCGTTGACCCCGTCAGTCCACATCGCGCCGTCCCCAGAAAAGTCAGTGATCTCACATCGTATGATATTCGAGAAAATCCATTCATCGCCAGGTCCGATAGTGCTGGGAAGAACAAATTCGTGCATCTTGCGCTGCAGCACACGATCGCTCTAGCTGTCGAGATCAGTGGCGTGCAGGCCGTCCAGAACGCCCTCTCTGAGGGCCTGGACATCACAATTGTCGGCGGTAACGATTTTTATTCCCAAAGGGCTAAGGTGCGTTCACTCCGAACCCTCCGGAGCGACTTCAGCGCCTGACCATTTCCTATGTAGCTCGAAGAGCTTGGCCTCCCACGTACGATCTCATCGCTCTCCAGCATTCCGCCCTTCTGCCCCACGGGAGTCCAGCTCTCGGACGTGCACAAGACCGGACTCGGGTCCTCCGCCGCGCTTATCACATCTCTCACCTCTGCCCTCCTCGTACACCTTTCGGCCATCCCCGTATTGGCTCTCGTGGAAGATGATAGCGAAGGCCGCCGTCTGGCGCATAACCTCGCCCAGTTCGTGCACTGCGTCGCTCAGGGGAAGGTAGGGAGCGGGTTTGACGTATCAGCCGCTGTGTTTGGGAGCCACCTCTACACGCGCTTCGATCCGGCGGTCATTCAGGATTTAATGGGTGAAAGTTTGGTATGTGTGGCTGCTCGTTCTCCATCTTCTTTTTCGCGTCCGTGTTTCTTTCCATGTTATCGTTCTCGAATCCCATTTTTTTCTGACCGTTGGATTCCTTCATTAGCCTAAATCGCTGCCTGTTCTGTCGCCATCGAACGCGGCGTGGAATTATCGCATCCAAAATTTCAAACTTCCTCCGTATACCCGAATTATGCTCGCCGATGTCGATGCGGGCAGTGATACCCCTTCTCTGGTTGGCAAGGTTTTGAAATGGCGTAAGGAGAAGAGTGCTGAAGGTAAGCGTAATCGAGTCTCTGAACATTCATCAGCCAACGATTTGTTCAGCCAATGCGTTATGGACACATTTGGATCAGCTAAACCAGGCGCTCGCACAAACTTTGTTGCAGCTCTCGAAACTTCATGACAAGGACATCAAGAGCTATCGGAGCGCCGTTAAGTACATTTCGACTCTACAACCTCTGCAGGTCAGTCCAGTGCCACAAGTCGAATTGTCTGATTTCTGACGGGGGTTTTCAGTGGGAGGCCAATCCCTTACAACCTGCCACCCAGGAGCCCATCGTATCGACCTTCTCCCAGGTCCATACGCTTTCGCAAGTAAAACGAGTGCTCTCGAATGTCGTGGTTCATTACTGACACATTTTCAGGATATTAGAGCCAAGATGAAAGAGATGGGCGAGCTGGCTGGTGTTCCCATTGAGCCTGACGAGCAAACGAGGCTCCTAGATGTGTGCGTGTCGCAGGCAGGCGTCATCGGCGGTGGTGTTCCTGGTGGTAAGTTGGGCCACTTTCAGGGTCTCCGTCGGCTGAATATTTTTTTCTGTTTAGCTGGTGGCTACGACGCAGTGTGGCTGCTCGTCTGCGACCCTTCCTCAAGCAAATCAGATCCATCGCCTCTCGAGCGAGTAGAGCACATCTGGAACAACTACACCGATCTTAACGTATCTCCTCTTTCCTCAAAAGAGAGTCTCGCAAAAGGGATCCGCCTTGAATCCGTTAGCGACATCCCAGGACTTGCAGGCGTGTTAGCCTCAGCAGCATGACGTTGAGGATCCTGTACATAAACTAATGATTACACTGCCGTACTATGTACATACGGTCCATCCTGATCTAGAGTAAGTTATATACGCATGTGTCCTGAATGCTTGTCGCCAAAGACCGTCTTGAGCGGGTCCATCAAATGCAGATTTTGGCAGCTCCCTCCGATGTCCAGGACTTGGCCAAAGCGAGGTATAGAGAAATAACCATCACAATCACGCCGAAAGCAACGCACATTACCGCGGGCAATTTCGTGATGCTGTACCACCGCAGCTTCTTGTCGACCAGCTTGATATAGCACGCAGCAGGGAAAATGAACGCCAGTGTCGTCGCTGATACACCGCCTGTTATCTCGAGCATTACCCCAAGGTCACAGGTTATGAGTGCCACTAAAAAGAAGACACGGAATAGAAAGGCGTTAGACACGAATACGTGTCTGTCGACATTGGAAATTGCAACCCACCAAACATGGACGCAAACAAGATGGTTGTCGTAAAGAATAAGTGCCTTTGTGGGCTAAACACTTCATGTGAGAAGAAGTATTGCTCGATGACCTGTAAATAGGCGGGTCAGACGATAGGAGCAGGTACAGGAAGGGAAGGCAATCCAATTGCATGAAGAGAGATTTGAAACGGCCCCACATACTTCTCTGCAGACGAACAGTTCCAATGGAAGCGTCGTGAACATGTTCAGGCCGAAGGAAAACCGCGCGACGTTGATGAGGGTGTCGTTCTATTGATATTAACAAAGCCAATCAGGGTGCAATTTGGAAAGAGAAAAAAGAACATAGGATAAAGATAAGCGGACAGAGCGAAGAAAATGCGGGGCTTGGATAAGAGAGGTATACGTACTTGTGGGAAGTTATTGAGGATGTTGCCCTGCGTCTTGTCCGTGAAGACGACGTAGGACGAGAGAGCGAGCGTCATACATGCAACCAGCGAGAGAAAGGTCGACACGTGCGTGACTTTTGCGAATCGATCTAGCGTTGGCGTTCGTAGGCTTCCGTAGATTAGAAGTGAATTATGGTGGCAGACTGGAGTGAGATTGGCATAAGCACAATCGATAAAAAAACCATGATGCGCAGTTATCCTTACCAAAAGCAAAGCTGATAACACCGATAGCTTGGAATATTGCCGGCTCGATTATTGAGAACTTTCCTTCTTGAGCGCCTTTCAGCTCCGGGGGAACATGCGGGCCTTCAATGAGTACCGAGCCCACGATGATAAACATTCCAATGAGAGCTAGACCGGATGCTCGAGATAATTTGTGGATGTCTCGATATAGCGAAAGGGGGTAGGAAACACAGGTGGTGCAGAGGGCGATAATGAACTGCCGATTGGCGAAGATTTTTAGGATGGGTGTTGTGGGTAGTGTGGGGAAGACGGAGCGAAGAACTTGAGGTAGGGTATCACCGATGATAATTCCAAAGGCACACATGCCTACAATTGACATTCGATAAGTGCCTCCAGGTTAATACAGCTTGAAGAAACACACCTCCAAATGCGAATGAAAATTGGAAAAATGAAACGGCTGCTCGCCCACTTGGGCCGAAACAATGGTCCATGATATCGATGTACGAACGACCACCACTTAGTTTACCGTTTATGACGATGAGACGAATCGTCCAGTCGGTTACAGCGCATAATACGGTGAGAAGAACAAGCCCCGCGAAGAATCCAGCCTGACGGAGGGCATATGGCAGACCTACGGAGGCGTAAGGAAAGGCATAACAACAAATGTTCTGTGCTATTACCGATAATGCCTTGTTCGAGGGGATTAGCACACGAAGAATAGAGAAGGACCGACAACTCACCTGCACCAAGAATGGAATTTGCCATATTCGCGATCGAATCAAACAAGCCTCCTCCAGCCGTCCTCTTCGCAGCAATCTCATCCAAGTCCAACGTGTCTTCGCCAATGATGACAGTGTTCCCATTCGCGCCATGCATCGGTATCGACGCATCCAAGCTCCGTCGAGAGGCAGACGAATCCACTAAGCCGACTAACAGAGGCATGCGCTGGTCATTCCCGCGGCGCGTTGGCAGGCGAGACCCATCGAGCTCGCGTGCATGCTGCTCCTCGAGGTCGTCCGAGTCTTGCTCGAATTCTACACTTCTTTGGTATAAATACGTGAGGTTTCGTGCGGTGGACTTACCCGTTTCCCGACTGGACGTTGTCGAGCGGAGGGGCGGTGCGTAGACCTGGACCTCGTCGTTGAATGCGACGGTGTGTGTGCTCCGCGCTGTTTTGGGTGTTACGACTGGGAGCGCACTCGTGCCATCGTCGTAGTCGTCATCGGAGTCGTCTCCGGCGTTGAATAGTGTGTGGGTGTGGCCATTTGAGGTGGATTGTTCGAGGAGAGGTTGCCGTGACTCTGACTCTGATGCAATATTTGTGCGCGAGGGGTGTTTGAACATGGCCAGTTATGAGCAGAGCATCGAGCGCAGGACTTCGTCATGCTCCGGCCCGTCCGGAGAGGCCGAGGTCCGCGCCGGATTAGGCAGGCGGCTGAGATCTCTCGTCTTGCACAAGACCGTCTCTTTTAGCACGCTAATCACAACGCCGACGCTGGGCAGTCGCGGTTTTCACTATTCATTCCTTTCTTTATGCCCGCCATGTACATATCCACGACTATTCCCCTCCTGCTCGCCTCCGCTGCCTGGGCAGCCTCCCAGATCGCCCCCGACGCCGTGGCTGCCCAGTACACACTCGCGACAAGCACGTCCCTGCCCTACCCCTCCGCTACACAGTCCTCGAGCGACACGCAGAGCCATCTCGTCGCGAACTGGGGCCTCAACCGCGCCCGCATCCAGGATGGGCCCGACAACCTCGAGTTCGTGGGTGATCCGTTCCCAAACAACCCGCCCACTGGTGCACCTGGGGTCACCTCGCCGTCGGGGCCGGTGCTGCGGGTGACGTACCCCGAGGGCAGTTTCTCGCACGACACTGGTGGGGCGCAATTCTATGCACTATGGAACACGAGCGACGGCTCAAACTTCAACACGATGATGGTCTCATACGAGGTTGCCTTTGACTCTGGGTTCGACTGGGTGAAGGGTGGTAAACTGCCTGGTATCCGTGGTGGTCTCAACTCCACTGGGTGCTCAGGCGGTAACAAGGCCGATGGACTCGACTGTTTCAGCTCTCGCCTCATGTGGAGGAAGAGCGGTACTGGAGAAGGTGCGCGTCTGTTCTCTGCATCGCGCTCGGCCCTCAACTTTCTATTTATTTTCCAGTCTACGCCTACATCCCGACGCCGAACAACCTGTGCTCGGAGAAGTCCATAACCTGCAACTCAGACTTCGGCGTGTCCGTCCAGCGAGGGAACTTTGGGTTCGTCAGTGGCGAGTACGTGTCCACCCTCCTCCCCAATCATTCAACTTCCCAGCATCACGATATCCTAACCGCCAAGTTGCTTTCAGATGGGTCCGAGTCACACAGCTCGTGCAGCTGAATAACCCGCCTAATGTTGCCAACGGCTACATCGCGCTTTAGTGAGTGTCTGGCCGTGCATCACCGTACCAAGCCGTGCGCGTAACTAACATCCGTCCTTTGCACTTTTTCTTTTGGATGAACTTTCGCACCGACAACAGCTTCAACGATATCTTGGTCGTCTCGCAACAAGACCTGCAGATTCGTGCCAGCAACTCAGTTGCGGCGAATGGATTCTACTTCTCGACCTTCTTCGGTGGTACGTGGGTCTCACCTCCCTCATATTTTCGTTTGTGTTGCTTTCGGAGACACTTGATGCTGATGAATCCTTGCTCTTGTGCATTTGCTTGCTTTCGCTAGGCTCTGACACCAGCTGGGCGACCCCAGTGACCACCCACACCTACTTCCGCAACATCCGTCTGTGGGGCAGCAACGCGGCGTCGAACTTGTCAGGCAACGCAGTCAGCCCGGCGCCACGGAGCACGACGAACAGCCTGGTGACGCTGGTACTTTCTCTTTTCACCATCGTGGCAGCGACGGCGTTTTGTATCTAATTATAGGACTGGATTTTATTTCTCGACCTAGCCTAGAAGGACCATTGATTGCAGAAAGAGACAATTGGTGATGTGTAGTCGTAACACGCCTTACTTGGCCTATACATACCTAGAATAATAATACATCGTATACCCTCGCGTCCAAGTCAGCTTTGAATTTGAGCTGCAAGTAGACCGGATAGATGAGAGATGCGAGGAAGGAATGATGAAGGAAGTGGATGACGAGCGAGCGTGTCACGAAGGATGGAACACACCCCATTTATCTTATTGCGAGCGAAGCGAGCATCTATCGGCTCTAAGGGCTGGAGGCCCGGACAAACAAATACAAATTCTGCGCGAGATCAATTTGGCCCCGGGCTACTCGGATGTGCTCGTACGCCTCAGAACGTCCCCGTTTGCTTCTTGTTAAGGTAGAAATGGAATTAGATTCCCGCAATTGATACATGTATCAAAAAAAAATTTCATTCCCGTTGTCGGGATTTGGCACACAACATCCCTGCTGGGTTCCATCAGAGAAATCGGGAGATGTGGTTAGCACCTTCTAACCGCCTGCCATGAGGTGTACCCACCCATCCTCGGTGTGATCTCGAATCCTGAGGACAGTACCCCTTATATTTCCAGATAGGGATAGGCCCCTCGACATAATCAGGCCCACCTATGCACCAACTTGGTGTATTTTGATAAGATAGTGCCATTGTGGTACCGAGGTATATCATCCTAGAGACCTAATTTGACCTTATAACATAAAAGTAATCCTTGAAGAGGGAGATAACCATCTGCGCCATGCAATAGCAGAGGTAAGCTAAAAAAAAATTCGTCCATTTTTCTCCTTCAATCAGCTCGTTTCGACCATAAAAGGTTACACCAATTATAGAAATCACAATGTTATATCACTTTTATTGAATCCAAGCCTGAAGGATTACAGATATAGCGTGAGACGTAGAGAGAGAAAAATTCTGCCTGTCAAGGATCCAGATTCCACACAGTCACTGTACAGTCACCACACTAAAGAACAGTGTCCTGCATGAAATAGTCATCTGAATAGTCCTCCACAGAAGACAGTCTGCCACACTCACCAAGCGTGAATGACCCAGCAGTGGTGGAATTTTGTTCTCAGAAAGGCTGCGTGCGGTAGGGTAGAATGAACTCGGCTCTGTGGCGCAAAAGAACGACCTACCTGTCGACAACAAAAGAAAAGTAATAGCAAGTTACATCTGTCTCTCGCACATCTGACACTCAGAGTCAGCCTGTTCAACATCACTGTGATGGAGAAGACACACCAGACCTTGGCAGACTGATATATAAACCACTGTAATAACTGTAAAGTACTGATCAATAAATCGTGGTTATTGCATTTCATGTATTTTGTACATCAAGCCACTCTCTCAGCTACGCTCCTGTTATCCATTGTGCCCTACCTTTATTCATCACACCCGCTTTATTCATCGCGCTGCTTTTATCATTGGTGCTCCTCCCTTGTACTTCAGCTCCACCTTATGCTTCATGCTCCTCTTATATTTCCGCCCTTCCTGTTTCCCCGCCCTTATCCTTTGTCCCCGCCCTTTATCCTTTGTCCCCGCCCTTTATCCTTTGTCGTAGCTCTTATCCTTCATCTCCGCCCTTATCCTTTGTCCCAGCTCTTGTCCTTCGTTCCCGCCCTTATCCTTTGTCCCCGCACTTTATCCTTCTCATAGCTCTTATCCTTCATCCCCGCCCTTATCCTTCATCCCCGCCCTTATCCTTCGTCCCAGCTCTTATCCTTCATCCCTGCCCTTTATCCTTCGTCCCCGCCCTTTATTCTTTGTCTGCCCTTATCCTTTGTCCCACCTCATCCTCGGCTTATCCTTCACCCTGCCCCTTATCCTTCATCTCTTCCCTCAGCCTTCATCCCCATGTTTTATTTCGCCGACTGTTGTAGTGTCAAGATAAGAAGCATTTCATGCCCATTCTACTCTATCTTATCAAGAAAGCAAACATAATGAGAAATGAAATACTTCTGAATGTGTCTGATGTTGGATCGTCACAAGAATGCAGTGCAATGTTGTGATTTTTTGTCACACTTTCCTTGACCTCTTACTACCCCTCCTCTGCTGCGTGGATGCTTTGCGCTTCTTCGTCCCCTTTACAACCTGCTTGAGGCAATCCTTCACGTCAGTAATGGCCTCTTTCCAACGAGCGTCGGTCGTCCACCACTTCAAGCTTATCATAACCGTCACCAAACCGGAAGGACCACCCTTTCTCAACAACATCACATCGTCTCCGTCTTCCGCCTTGCTCAAAGGAAGAGGGAAATGGTCTTGCGCCTCAACTTGATGCCATTCGGGTTGCAGGCTATTCCACCACCCAATCCATTGACCACCGAAGGCAGCCTGGTCCTCCACAGCTGGCGGTGGATACTTGCGGCTTGACAACCACCGACTCAGCGCATCGGGGCGGTGTTTCGCAGCAAGACGGTGCTGGGCCCTTGGTAAGAATCAAAATTTATCCGCTACAAGCTCACGCTTACCGAAGTAGACTCCAATAGAACTTGCTCTTCAAACCTGAACCAAGCTGCCACACACTCGAGCCATCCTGCATCGTCTGCCCCCTCCTTTAGGTACATGTGAGCTGTTGTCAGCCATTCAGGCGGCGATATGGGCATATCCTTAGCAGTCAGCGGAACGACCTCCTTCGAAGTCATGGGTTTCTGAGTGTGTGGTCCACAATTCTTGTTCTTGTTGTTCGCCTGTTTGGTTGCCTTAGGTCCCCCATGTTTTGGTTTCTCAGAAGGTGTTTCTGCAGACACTTGAGGAGCTGTTGCCAGTTCTTCGATGGATGTCAATACAGTCGGCAATGAGGATGGTGGGGTTATCCCTTCAGGGATTGGTTGGGGGAGGAGAAGCTGGCTGGTGTACGCTGCTTCAGCGGGCATCTGTCCACCAAGTGAATTCATCTGTAAGTCTTGGTCCTCTCCAATGATCTGGCTCATCATTATTTCATTGGGCTCAGACAAACCGGCCAACAGATCAGGGGGGAAGAACTCTGGCATCAACGTAAACATTTCCTCGTCACCGTTAGTGCCATAAGGAATGTCGGGGAAGTTATAGCCGTCTCTGTTGGTCGCCTGATTCGCCGCGGAGGAATCCTGGAGCACAGGAATGTTCTGCGTTGCCGTTTGCATGTACGTTCCACCTGTTACCCTGCCCCCAAATCCGACCCCCCCAACTACAGAATCTGTCGTGGTGTTGTGTTGCGTGTAGCCTGCGGCATTCCCATATGCCATAGCGTGGCCGTATCCCCCACTGTTTCCATACCCATTGCTGTTCCCATACCCTCCAGAGTATCCACCATTTGCCCCATATCCGCTGTTGTTGCTGCATCCATTTCCAAACCCCCCTCCATGGGCATATCCTGTGCCACCAGACCCACCGCCAGCAAGGAATGCACCAGCTACATCCACAAATGCACCAGCCCCTCCCACCGATGCTGCGGCTACTCGCAGCGTACTGCCAGGCATCGCAGCAGGGGCGTGCACATGGAGGTTGCCCATCGGTATACCAGGATTTGTTGCAAGCGATGTGGTAGGGGCAGGGGCAACTCCCTCAAGAGAGGTTAGGCTTGACGCAATGGCACCACACGCTCTGGGAGGAGGCATCTGGACCGCCATGGAGGCTGCGGTGGTCGTGTCTGGGGTGACGACCATGGGGGCTGTGGTGGGCATGACCGGCATTTTCATCTCTGGGATAGGGGCCGCGGCAGGCATGACTGGGGTGGTTACAGGACAGGGTTTGGAGGATGGACTCGATGCGAGTGGGTTGGGCATGACAGGAGGAGGAGGTGCCTGCGCCATGCAGGAGGCCGCACTTGCTGTGACTGTCACGACTATCAGGGCGGCGGGTGCAGGAGTGACTGGAGCCTCCTGGTGCGTACTGGATGCCGAAGTCGGTGTGACAAGATCTTGTGTTGCTGAAGCCAGGCTCACGGTGTTTGGGTCTTCTGATGAAGTGGAGCGAAAGGTTTCACAAACACCAGCAGCTGTGTTGATTGCCTCAGATTAGACGTCGTTGAAGGGTGTTTCTCGACTTACGGTAAACTCCATGCAAAAACTTTGAGAACGGCGCTAATATATTGTCCTTGAACTTGGCATGGGACTGGCCAAAATGGCAACCATGAGCATTCATGCTGCTGTGGACCGCGATCGTCCATATGACCCCATCTCTCACTGCACAAGGTCCGCCAGCAAGAACCATAAATGACCAACATGTGCGTTCAGTCAAAGTGTTGACAAAATCCTGAATCATGTCAGGAAGTGCCGCTTGTGCTCTTTCCCAGAATTAGTGTGTCACTTCAGGCATATAATAAGCACTGGTCACTCACAACATAAGGCCCGCTGGTGTTGTTTGCGTGGCCGGGTCAAGCACGGTCTTCATGGCGTCCGTCATTGTTTCTTTTGCCTTAATGCGGGCCTCTCTCTCAGCATGGACTTGCGTTTTGATTTCTTCTGTCTCCTTCTTGTAAACCTCGGCTGTGACTCTATTGATGATGGTGATATGCTTGTCCCCTTCGATGCCATCATCACCCTTGGTCTCGTCTTCTGGCTTCAGGCGTTGAAGTTCCAACTCCACTTGAGGCTTCATGCGCGTTTCATAGTATAACTTGGAATAAATTTGGGATTCGGAAGGAATGCGTGACCCTGAAGGCTGTAAGGTGAGCTGGACATTCTTGCCGACTTTGCCGGTGCGCCGACCCTTGCTCAGCTGGTGGTTATTGAACCAATTATAGATTGTCTAAATTACGCATTCAGTTCTCAGTGGTCGTAAAAGGGACTCATCACTACGTACTTCTTTGCACTTTGCCATCCAGACTGCAAGGTCCAAGACAACTGGCAGCTCCATAGTAACACTGGCAGTCTTCTTTTTCTTTTTCTTCTTGTTCTTAGGGTTGGTGTTGACCTGTTGTTCAGCACTCTGTTGCTCCGCCTCAGGGGTCGGCCACTGGGCAAAGAAATCACGTTCAATGTCAGACCGAAATCTGGGCAGTGTTTTGGTGTCTTGAGCCTTCATGAAGGCGTCGAGGCGGCTAGTAAGAAATGCCAATTGTGGGCCAGTCGCCCAACTGATTGCCGGCATCTATGAGGTCTCGGTGAATAAACTCTAGCTCAACGTCGTAAGCAGTGCGTGTACCTTGTTTGCGAATTTGGACTTTCCCTTTTGCGGACCACCCACTTCGGTGCAGTGTCCGAACCCTCGGGTGCTCCCGGTAAACTGTACAGTTGCAAACCTTATTCCACTGGTGCTGTGCTGACCTCTCGTCATCGAAGTGCTGGTGCTTAGCAAGCTCCGTGGTCGCTGAACTGCATGCTGCCCCAAGAGACCCCAACAGACAGGTATGGGCTACATTCTTCGCATGATTCACAAGCACATGACAGGATTAGCAGCGCGATTTACAGAAACACGTTGTCCCAAATGAACATCCCGTGACCTTCTCCCTGTGACCCAACGTCAGTTGTCCAGGGTCTGGATTGCCTTGCACATCTCTCGTACGACTTTTCGGGTTCCTCGAGGCGCCTCCCAACAGACCACCAGCTTGTTTAAAAGGTGACGAATTCCCTCCAATGCCTCAGAAGCTCGCCAAGCTTTTGTCCTCTACGCACTCCTCCTCATGACCTCACAAAAGCCCACCCTCAGTGCTGAGCTCATGCTGACGAAGCTCATTGAAGCCCTGGAGCTCCTCGGCGTGACTGTTGTTTCCCCCACAGAGCAGATGAACCGTGAGTTCTCTGCCTCATCTCTCTCCTCTCTGAAGTCGCCCACCAATTCTATCGCTGTCACAGGTGAGGGGGTTCAGTCCGCCGCCATCGCCTCCACCCCTGTTGGTCCTCCTGCCAGCGCCGGCACGCCTGCTGCTCCCAGCGCTCCCAGTGTGGATGTCGCTCGCATGATTGCCCAACTCCAGGCCCTTGGCATCAACGTTGTCTCACCAAGTGGAGGTTAGTCTTTCTCTTTGCAAGCATACGGTGTCTGTTCTCTGATTACCCCCCCTCAGCCCCCGTCTCCAGCAGCAACGCATACACTGCCCCCACCCCTACCGCTGCCACTGGGGCTGGCACTGGTATCCCAACGTTTAGCAGGAATATAAGTACGTGCTTGGTGCCATGCATTTAATGTCCTACTCAACACCTATTATCAGGGTCTCCTTGGGCCAATACTGCTCCTGCTGGCGCTGCAGCGGCTGGAGTCTCAGTTGCCACCATGGTGCCTATGGTGGCTGTGCCTGCCATTGGTGACATGGTGGGCAAAGGAAAGGCGCCTGAGGCTGGTTCGAGTGGGTGCACTCCTGTCAAGCCCAGTGACGAGGCCGCAGCAAACAGCTTTGTATGCACACATTGTAACACTTATAATATGCTCAAGTCTGCGACCCACAACTGGTATGCATCAGGAAAACGACTTTGTCTCCGAGGGAGCTCCAGAGCTCCCTCGGGTTCCTTGGAGGATCCAGAGATGCAGAGATGCCAGGGAGCCTTAAAAGCTACTCCGCATGCTTGCGATGTCTCTAGAGCTCTTCAAGCTGCTCCAGACTTAATATACTGCTACTCTGAGTTGCTCCAGATGCTTCTAGACTTTATACTGATGATTCTGAAGATGACCCAAAGATCCTTGGATCAATCTTGAAAGCACTTTACACCGCTAGGATGTTGCTTATGTCTCTCCAAGAGTGGATTCAAAATGCCTCAGAATGTCTGAAAGATGTTGCAACACGTAGTGTATTCTGAAAGATGTAGTGTATTCGTATTCCTTTGCAAAAGATACTGTAGACGATAATGAAAGCAATGGATACTTCTAGGCAGTGGGGGCAGCAAGGGCAGTAGGGGCAGCAGGGGCAGTAGGGGCAGTAGGGGCAGTAGGGGCAGCAGGAGCAGAGCCAGGCCCTCCTGCCAGGCGATTCAAGGCCTGGAAGTTGACCTTCTCTAAATCCTTCTCTGTCATCTCTTGAGTTCTATCCTCAGGTTTTTGTCTGACACAACCAGTCAGTCAGCAGAACAGAGCTTTAAGTTGAATGTACATGTACACAATTAAAGAGAAGATTTGGCGACTCCACCAACGCGGCCAGTAGGGTGCCTCCTGTTCGATTTTATCCCAATTCTCAAGATGGCGAGCGAAGCTAGAAGACAGGTCAGATGTTGCCAGTAGTAGGAGAAATAAATAAATCAATACCTTGCCTGAGAGAGTATCTCGTAGAAGGGACTCTTTGCCTTTACGTCGCCTTTACTCCAATCCTTCAGGACGTGCTCCATCTACAGCAATCATAAGTAAAATGTTTGTGTCATTGGAAAAGAACTTACCGCCACTAGCACAATAAACATTACAGCTGGAGGAATACTTTTTTCTTCCATCATACGAGCAGTTGCCTCTTCATTTGCATTTGAACGGCCCCCATGAAACCAGTGCATTTCAATCATCTCCATCATGAATTCTGAGCCAAATGGCTTCATGTCGTCATATTCTCTTTCCTAAAAGATGGTCAAACAGCAGAAACTATGTATTTAATGAAAAGCTCACTGCGACGTTGACTCCGCCATACATGAATGCCTTTGATTTTAGCAACCATGCGACATCTTCCTCTATCTTTTCATTGCCACCTCCTAGACGATAGAAATCAGCCATCTTCGTGCGAACAGTAGAAACTATGGGGCTAGTGATCCCAGATCTTGCATATAAGCCCTGCATAACAATGTCGTCAATAAATGTTTGCATGACTATGAAGAGCTTACAAAGGAAATAATGTTTTTCTTCATCTGGGGATCCCGGACGATGAAGCCGTATGCGTCTTGAAGGTTTCCATCAAGGTTAACAGCCTCCTTGACAGCCTTCCAAGCATAGTCCACCCGCTCAGACAGTGCAGTAGGAGGAAAGGCTTTGGTGAAAGCCGCTAAATAACGGATTCGGCTTTTAAGTGCAATGAAGCGGCAGAATGAGGTCAGGAAAATCAGACTCGGTAATCTTTCCAGTGCGTCTTCCAGCCTTGCCAGTGATAGCCATAGTTATCGAGGGCGTGGAATCCCTCGAATAGGTCGCAACAGAAGAAGTTGAGGTAGTGCTCTTGGGAATAGATTGAAACTAAAGGAGAATTAGCGTTAGCGCACAAGTAAAGTTTGTCATCAAAAGCGAACCCCATTGTCTTTGAAGGTGTTCTCATAGGCATCACGATCGCCGTTGTTGAACTCGTTGAACTCGTCGTTAAACTCGTCGTCTCCGACCATTTCAACATCGTCATCATCTTCATTCCTAGTGGAACGTTCTTCCGGCTTGTCTTCCTCGTCTTCCTCCTCAGGTTCTTGAGGAGCAGTCTCTGGTTCCTCTACAGGAGGGTTAAGAGAGGTGGTGATAGGCTCCAAATCATCAGCAATATCCAGTTCATTGTCATCTAGCACCATACGGCGCCGTTTCCTTGTTGCGCCAGCAACCTGAGCTCCATTGGGCAGAGTTTCAGCATCCATAAGAAGCCTGTTCTTCTTTGAAATAGCTACGTAGAGTGAAGGGGTTGGCAAGTCATGTGGAAATCAATCAGCAAATAACATACCTGCATCCTCAGCGTCTTTGGCTGATTTTTTCTGGGCGTCAAGTTGCTTTTTAACTCTACAAAAGAGAGCCATGTCTTCTGTGGAAATATCACTGCTGACCTTCACTTTCTGGCCCGTACCCCTTCCTGCCACAGCAGCCATGGGCCCAACACTTCCAGCTCTGGATGCCCCTCCTCCGCGGCCCCTGCCTGCCCCTGAAGCACCTCCGCGCCCAATGCCGCTGACGGTGCCAGCCCTAGAGCTGGTGCTGGCAGGTTTGTTACCGCTTCTAGTAGTAATATTGCCATTCATGGCATTCGCTGTCTGGGAACGGAGCGCTCGTTGGCTTGTCATGTTGTAAAAAGAACTGAGGAAGCCTTGTTGTAGGAAGTTAAAGTGTCATAAGAAGCAAGCAAAGGAAAGAAAAATGATGGGTCTTTTGACCAAAATGTTGCGGAAATTTCTCACCCTTGTCAGGGGACAGG
>CACVBS010000038.1:353979-390709 GCA_902728275.1 Cyclocybe aegerita | reverse complement strand
GGACTGGGATATTTGCGGCGTTCTTGTCATCTCCGACTGCATTGACGGAGCCATTGTCTGTGATGAAATTGGGCTACGTATTGGGTGTCGAAATGGTGACTTTTTCCTTTTTCCTTCACAAAGTATTAGCCACTACAACAATCACTATAAAGGAAAGAGAGTTTCACTAGTGTACCATACAGATAGATCAGCTGCACGTTGGCTCTTAGATAGAAATGATTGGAGGGGGCATAAGGATCTTAAATAGTGTACCTAGGTTTTTTCTATCGCATCGTAATATAGGATTGACTTCCAGCTTGGCCTGTCCCCTGACAAGGGTGAGAAATTTCCGCAACATTTTGGTCAAAAGACCCATCATTTTTCTTTCCTTTGCTTGCTTCTTACGACACTTTAACTTCCTACAACAAGGCTTCCTCAGTTCTTTTTACAACATGACAAGCCAACGAGCGCTCCGTTCCCAGACAGCGAATGCCATGAATGGCAATATTACTACTAGAAGCGGTAACAAACCTGCCAGCGCCAGCTCTGGGGCTGGCACCGTCAGCAGCATTGGGCGCGGAGGTGCTTCAGGGGCAGGCAGGGGCCGCGGAGGAGGGGCATCCAGAGCTGGAAGTGTTGGGCCCATGGCTGCTGTGGCAGGAAGGGGTACGGGCCAGAAAGTGAAGGTCGGCAGTGATATTTCCACAGAAGACATGGCTCTCTTTTGTAGAGTTAAAAAGCAACTTGACACCCAGAAAAAATCAGCCAAAGACGCTGAGGATGCAGGTATGTTATTTGCTGATTGATTTCCACACAACTTGCCAACCCCTTCACTCTACGTAGCTATTTCAAAGAAGAACAGGCTTCTTATGGATGCTGAAACTCTGCCCAATGGAGCTCAGGTTGCTGGCGCAACAAGGAAACGGCGCCGTATGGTGCTAGATGACAATGAACTGGATATTGCTGATGATTTGGAGCCTATCACCGCCTCTCTTAACCCTCCTGTAGAGGAACCAGAGACTGCTCCTCAAGAACCTGAGGAGGAAGACGAGGAAGACGAGCCGGAAGAACGTTCCACTAGGAATGAAGATGATGACGATGTTGAAATGGTCGGAGACGACAAGTTTAACGACAAGTTCGACGAGTTCAACAATGGCGATCGTGATGCCTATGAGAACACCTTCAAAGACAATGGGGTTCGCTTTTGATGACAAACTTTACTTGTGCGCTAACGCTAATTCTCCTTTAGTTTCAATCTATTCCCAAGAGCACTACCTCAACTTCTTCTGTTGTGACCTATTCGAGGGATTCCACGCCCTCAATAACTATGGCTATCACTGGCAAGGCTGGAAGACGCACTGGAAAGATTACCGAGTCTGATTTTCCTGACCTCATTCTGCCGCTTGCCATTGCACTTAAAAGCCGAATCCGTTATTTAGCGGCTTTCACCAAAGCCTTTCCTCCTACTGCACTGTCTGAGCGGGTGGACTATGCTTGGAAGGCTGTCAAGGAGGCTGTTAACCTTGATGGAAACCTTCAAGACACATACGGCTTCATCGTCCGGGATCCCCAGATGAAGAAAAACATTATTTCCTTTGTAAGCTCTTCATAGTCATGCAAACATTTATTGATGACATTGTTATGCAGGGCTTATATGCAAGATCTGGGATCACTAGCCCCATAGTTTCTACTGTTCGCACGAAGATGGCTGATTTCTATTGTCTAGGAGGTGGCAATGAAAAGATAGAGGAAGATGTCGCATGGTTGCTAAAATCAAAGGCATTCATGTATGGCGGAGTCAACGTCGCAGTGAGCTTTTCATTAAATACATAGTTTCTGCTGTTTGACCATCTTTTGGGAAAGAGAATATGACAACATGAAGCCATTTGGCTCAGAATTCATGATGGAGATGATTGAAATGCACTGGTTTCACGGGGGCTGTTCAAATGCAAATGAAGAGGCAACTGCTTATGATGGAAGAAAAAAGTATTCCTCCAGCTGTAATGTTTATTGTGCTAGCGGCGGTAAGTTCTTTTCCAATGACACAAACATTTTACTTATGATTGCTGTAGATGGAGCACGTCCTGAAGGATTGGAGTAAAGGCGACGTAAAGGCAAAGAGTCCCTTCTACGAGATACTCTCTCAGGCAAGGTATTGATTTATTTATTTCTCCTACTACTGGCAACATCTGACCTGTCTTCTAGCTTTGCTCGCCGTCTTGAGAATTGGGATAAAATCGAACAGGAGGCACCCTACTGGCCACGTTGGTGGAGTCGCCAAATCTTCTCTTTAATCGTGTACGTGTACGTTCAACTTAAAGCTCTGTTCTGCTGACTGACTGGTTGTGTCAGACAAAAACCTGAGGATAGAACTCAAGAGACGACAGAGAAGGATTTAGAGAAGGTCAACTTCCAGGCCTTGAATCACCTGGCAGGAGGGCCTGGCTCTGCTCCTGCTGCCCCTACTGCCCCTACTGCCCCTACTGCCCCTGCTGCCCCTACTGCCCTTGCTGCCCCCACTGCCTAGAAGTATCCATTGCTTTCATTATCGTCTACAGTATCTTTTGCGAAGGAATACAAATACACTACATCTTTCAGAATACACTACGTGTTGCAACGTCTTTCAGACATTCTGAGGCATTTTGAATCCACTCTTGGAGAGACATAAGCAACATCCTAGCGGTGTAAAGCGCTTTCAAGATTGATCCAAGGATCTTTGGGTCATCTTCAGAATCATCAGTATAAAGTCTAGAAGCATCTGGAGCAACTCAGAGTAGCAGTATATTAAGTCTGGAGCAGCTTGAAGAGCTCTAGAGACATCGCAAGCATGCGGAGTAGCTTTTAAGGCTCCCTGGCATCTCTGCATCTCTGGATCCTCCAAGGAACCCGAGGGAGCTCCAGAGCTCCCTTGGAGACAAAGTCGTTTTCCTGATGCATAAAACGCCTTGGCTATGTCGAGCGTTGAGGTGCTCGGTGTACATCTGGTTAAGCCGTAGGTCGTTGATGACGCTGATGTCAAAGACGTCCTCGTCGCTGGTACCTTTGAGGGCCTCCATCCACTCGCGACAGACCTGCGACTGGTAGCGCAGCACAACGGTGTCACCTCCGTCTTGCTTTCGCAGGCGATGGCTCTCCAGCTTGAAGAAGAATACGCTGAGGGCTACGACATGCTGCTCCGGCCATTCCTCCTGGCCCATGTGGCGAAGCATGTCGTTCTTGGCGAGCGTTAACTGTTTAAAGGTTAGGTCTTCATCCCGGATGACCTTCTTTGCTGCCTTGTATGCAGCTGCCGGCTTCATGAAGAGCTGGTCCCCAACTGACGTGAAGGTGATGTTGTCCTTAGCTGCAGTTTGTTCCGCTCTTTCTGCTTCAGAGCACGCTTCTGGTGTGAAGTAGTAGAGCTCGATGTACTCGCCTTGGCGGAGCTTGTGGATGGCATATGGAGATGGGCAGGTGTCAGAGACACTGTCGACGACTTTGTTGACTGTGAAGTTCTGGACCTTGGGCTTCCTCTTCTCCTTTTCGCGTTGGTTCGCCTCTTCTGTCTCTTGAAGTTCCTTCTCCTTCATAGCCTCCTCCGCCTCTACTGCTGCCTGGCGCTCTTGTTCGGTCGCTTCTTCTGCTGCCTTGTCTTGCTCGACTTGGGCCTCCCAGGCTGCCTTTTTTGCATTGTTGTTGTGTGTCCAGGCGGCCTTGAGCGTGCCTATGATGTTCTCGACAGGGTTTGCCTCTGTGGCCAAGGGTGCGTAGACGGCCTGGAACTCGATGCTGTCGAAGTCTGGTGACTCTGCCAGGTTTGGGTCTTGGGTGATTCGTGGCATGCTGGTTGACAGTTGTGTTGTTGAAACGAGGATGAGTGTAGATGGAAGTTTTGGTATAGTGGGTAGTAGACAGGTTTATAAAGAAAAGAAAGGCAAGCCGCTCTGACGAGCTCTAGCGACTTGCGGTGGATGACAGTCACGGTGAGAGCGTGAAACTCCACCCAGCCTGCCACCGCTGATGCATAGACCGCACCCTAACCCTGCACTCATGCTTCATTACGTAATAGGCCATAAACATATGAGTCTTGTATGGTGGCGTAAGTAAGCTATTACAAATAAACTAGGCACTATCTAATCAGCATCAAGACAACATCAAGAACTTCGTAGATCGAAGTATTTCTTAAGAGGCCTGGTCCGGTGCAAATACTGGCAATTCGTGAGGGGAATTGCCTTCACCATGAGATCTAGCATTCCCACGGATGCTAGTAAGGAAGGCCGCGCTGGTAGGCTAAAGGAAACGTTGGACGCGATTTATTCGTTTTATAATACATGGAGGACTGATTCTCGTTTGTTAGGTGGCGAACCTTGTTGAATAACCGTAGAACTGAAACGAAGAGAGAGAATGGAGTATGATGGAGGTCGGCATTATTCGACGACAGTCGAGTGCACTTGGGTGTTACGTCAAGAGACAAGAGTAAGGAGAGAAAGACCATCGGTATAATTCCTTATTCGAGGGAAAGTTGCTTTACTCGTCGGTTGTGGGAGCTTCGTTGTGTGCCAGAGCGTTGAGGGTATTGGTCGCTAGACAATCACATCGTATCAGTTAAGCGACAATGTGCGTTCCTTAAAGCACGACTATACTCACGAATACCCGTAAGAATACCGTTAAGCGCGTATGCCTTGATCTTCGCCTCAATCTCCGCAGGCGACGCATTCCCCTCCTTGCTAATGAGGTATGCAATCAGGCCCGCAATGTGCGGCGTCGCCATCGACGTGCCCGAGATGCTGTTCGTAGCCGTCACGCTACCCGTCCACGAACTGATAACGTTGAGGCCAGGCGCGAAGACGTCTACGATTGGGCCGAAGTTGGAGAAGGAGGCGCGCTCGTCGGCGATGGTGGATGCACCGACGGTGACGGCAGAAGGTGCGCGCGCTGGGGAGGTGTTGGCAGCATTGGTGTTGGAATTGCCCGCAGCAACGGTGACGTGGATGCCTGCGGTGGTGAGGGAGGCGACGGCATTGTCGAGCGCTGTGTTTCCTGCGCCGCCGAGGGACATGGAGACGATAGAGGGACGGCCGGAAGCCTCCACTTGGCCGAGCACCCAGTTAAGACCAGTGACGCTGAAAAAAATACAGTTGGATCATCTTCGTATAGAATGAAGATTGAAGTAAACTGACATTCCAGAGACGGTACCGGAGCCGCCATCACTGAGCACTTTGACGGCGATGATGTTGGCTTTCTGCGAAAAAGATTGGGCGAACTAAATTTAGACATCAAACAAAACTGAACTAACCTTCGCAACACCGAATTGTTTCCCAGCGGCGGTTCCAGAAACATGAGTCCCGTGTCCATGGCCATCGAATTGTCTACGAGGGGGTCAACGGTTTCAAGCGATTTGAGGGCACACACTTACTGGTAGTTTTCAACGGCGATACCCCATCTAGCACGACCTTCGAATTGTTCCTAATACGATATTAATATGTCTCAAGGACAGAGCATGAGATTAAGATCGCATACATGCTGAACATAAACACCTTGCGTTCATCGAATGAGTCTTCAAACGAGCTAATGACAATAGAAGAGCTTCCTTACCCGTGTCTGGAGAAAGTTCGCATCAGGAAAAGTCTCAACAGAAAGCAAGAATAGAAGACTGACCAACGATATAAATATCGACACCCTCGCCGGCGGTGTCGTCATAGATGTAAGTAAAGTTCAGCAGGCTAAGGCAGCGTATAAGTGTCCGATCAACCCCGAGGCAAGAAAGACTTACCCTGCATTCTGGATCGCAGACGGAGTCAGGGAGCTGAGCCGGGAGAGGCCCCAAGGAGCGTCATCTCTGAAGTGTTGCACGTTAAACGATGAAGGGGGAGAAACGGATAAAGAAACTGACTGAACAACCATGGTGTGCATAATACCGTCCTCTGAGATGAGTTCGACATCGGCAGAGGCTCGGAGGGTGTTGAGCGAATTGGTATCAAGGTTGCCTACGGGGTTCAGATGAATAATCAGATTGCTTCTTGTCGAAGATGAAATTACCTACTCGCAAGACCATTGATGATATTCCAATCGACGGCGTTGGAGAGACCAAGATTCTTGGCCCACGCCTTCGCAGAGACGCCCTCCTTGAATTTGACGATATACTTGCCGCTGGTCTCGCCGGCGTACGTCTCGACAGCCCTCAGAGCATCTGGGGCAGCGAAGATAGGCGCCACAAGAATGGCGAGCGTAGCAAGAGATGCAGCGAAGAAACGCATATTGTCGAAGCTGTCGAGTCGAGAGGGTGGGGGTTTATGCACTGAAGCAAAGCCGAGCTGCGAGATCCCTCACGGATATCGCATTCTTCTTATACACGATTCCAAACGCCCTCCATCCCCATCCAACCGCCCAGATACGAGATATGAGCTCCGTACGCTTGGTGGGCACACAGACCCTATCCAATCCAACCATTCCTGTCCGCATACCTCATCTCCGTGTTGAAAAAAGGCCCTTTAGAGAGCGAGCAGCACACTACGCGTGCGAGCGAGTCGGAACTAAGGAGCGGTTGAGCGAGGTGACGTGAGGAGCGCCATGCAATGCTATCCCTGGAATGGCAGACCGTTCCTTGATAGTCAGCAAAAGAGACGATTAGGGGATGAGGACCTGTGAGCCTCGAGGAGGTAGGAACCGAAAGGCACTCGCACCGTTTAGAGAGCTATTTTTGGCATGTCTAATCGGGGAGATGATGTCGAGATAGGCTGTCTAACAGTCTGAGGTGGTACTCTTAGATTCCGAGCGAGTTTGGAGAGCGTAGTTTGACGGGTGAATGGCGCTCAGTAGTTATCTCGAAGCGAATTATTCGAACTTTAGACGTTGAGGCAGTGAGCAAGCGACGAGGGCCAATAGGAGGGGATAAATTTGGCTCAGAAAAGAACATTCCGTTCGCGTTATCTTTACCTAGATGATGTCAGTCCAAGGGTTTGTGAAGGATGCACGCGATGCTAGAAAAGAGGGTTGGCATACTTCGGGAAGGTGAACTACTTACACCAAGCTAGCCTTGTTTATCCTCATCGAAAGGATCAACTTCGTCGTTATTTGTTCTAAAAATTGTCGTCTGGAATCCTAGAGTACATGTGCATATTGGTCTTGGCTTTGCGAAGAACCCATGCCGTGCCGTCGAAGAAGCAGATGGAGGGCATCGAGAAAAAGGTCGTTTACAAGTTCCTTGATCACGTAGATGTATTCAGTCAGTTTTGTGTGATATGGCACCGAAGCACGTAATGAGGACTCACTTCATTAGGTCAAGAAAATTATGCTACGAACTGACCTCTTCATCGTGTGGACAATGACGATAAGATGGGAGCGGATCATGTCCAACGCTGGAGAGAAAGAGACCCCATTCAATCGTATCAGATTCCGCAACTAGCTTTGAATTGGAAAGCCAGAATAGAAGTCCCATAATTTGTCTCCAAAGCAGAATAGCAATAAGCTAAGAACACCGACAGTGAATGGAAGCACAAGGAGCGATATGATAGAAGCCAGGACAGACACCAGCTTCGTCATTAGCAATGACTGCCCTGCCCAAGACTCGTGTGAGAGGTGTATGCGGGAAAGCGATTCGTGGATGACCGTACCGTAGCCGGGTAGGTACGCATACCCACCGCTGGCCATAATAGCTGAAGTTTCGAGAAGCGGAGAAAAACGACTTCCGGTCGGTATTCTTGTCGACGTCTGTGTCAAGAGCTATGATCATCTTGGTTTGCCTTTGCTGCTCATACTGGCGAAATTTCTGAGGAAAGGCCGAGAATAGCGATGGACACGGTGTATAGACGAGAGCCCCCTTGGAAATAGTGCTTGGTCCGCTGGCTTTGAATGCCTGTATCGTTGGTCAGAGAACGAGGATGATGGTAGGAGGCAAGATGGTAGCTGGCCCGGAATGGAAAACAGTCGGGTCGGCGTATGCCGGGCGGCTTGCACAGCCTCACCCAGTGGACCAAACAAAATGCAGAACTCTCTCAATTGGCACACAGCACCGCTGAAGATTTTTGTCCCCTTCGGGGTGACATACGAAAAAATTGGAACGATACAGAGAAGATTAGCATGGCCCCTGCACAAGGATGACACGCTTTCCCGGAGTGGTAGACCTACGGGTCTCAATATTTATTTTTCCTTTTTTATCATACACTACGGGCATTTGCACATAAAAGCGGTGTCGAAATTGCAATCTCAAATTAGAAATAATATTATCCCCAAAAGCGGTCGCTAAATTTCAAATTTCTTCGCTCACAGTATGCAAGAAAATCTGCCTTTTAGACACCGCAATTATTTCAAATTCTATCCTCATGTTCTCGTCGAGGAGATGGTGAAGAGTCCAAGTACCCAGAGATAGGAAAAGCTGCTTTTAGGGTGGTCACAGGTCCTCAAGACCATTGTTTCGGGGCGGAACAACCAAAAATTGGGTAGAATTGACCAATCAAACTGCTGGATCGAGCTCTGTCTTTCGGTGAAAAACCTTACTGGCGAAAATTGATGACATGTCCTGGGCAGCTGCCTGTCAACTTTTGAAATAAAATCCACAAGTGGCGCCAAGGTGACATTTGAAATAAAAGCACTGCAGAAAATACAGTTGAGATATCGCAGATCTTATTTCGAATCCCACCGAGATTTTCGTGGCGAAGCGACTGGGACTAAATTTCAAATAGAATCGGCGTAAAATCAAAATATCACTGTCGATTATATGCGCAAATGCCCGCAGTGATACCAACCTTAGGCCATGCGAAATTGTACCATTTTCTATGCCAAACCTCCTTGTATTCTGTGATATGTCTATTTTTCAGGAGAAGGCTTCGAGCAGTAGAGGCTAACAGAGAATTTGCAATCACTCATACTCGTTCATTTTGCTCAGAAATAGTTTGGGGTTCTGCCAGCCTGAGATACCCGATTGGAATTTTCAGATACTGTTCACTAAATAATTCAGACAAATTTTGTCTGTCGGCCCACTCCTCTTGGAGGTGCTCCTTTGTGCAACATAACTTCCAGCCAACCTTGGAGGCAACTCAAACATAATACATCCTGAGTCCTGAGTCCCGAGGCCCTCCCATGGTTGCGGCGTATGCTGATGGAGGGTGCTAGAAAACACATACGCCTCGCTTCGCTGTTGTGTCTCCGGATTCATCGATTCAAAAATTTGGCGTATCAATGATGCATTGGACTATGGTCATTCGGTGCATCCACCGAGCCGATATCAATAACCATTTTCTTCGGAAGGAAATGAACGCCTTCTCATCCGCCGGGACTCGTTGCGTCCCGTGGTGTACATATTGGATGGATGATGATGTCCAAAATAGGCGCCCGGAGACGAAGTCGCGGATCCTCGCGGGACCAACTTGAAAAGGCGCACCCTGAAAATCATTTTGCCATCGTGATCCCGTTGATCCTCCTTCTCTCAGGTCTGCACAGCATTAGCGACCTGGTTACCTTCCGGACACCATGCTTCCGTTGTTTCCGACTCACCAGTCGGATAAGCGACGCTCATCAGCACCCATATTTTCCCTCATAAACGTCGACCTCCCTCAACGTCCTATGACTACCAGCACGAAGTCTTCCACCACGACGCTGGCGTCGTACTGAGCTCGAACGATGCGTACCGATGACTACGAATCCGCAACACTTGTCACCTCCGGCAATTGCAACACCTATCCACCCCATTCTCCCGAACGCTCCACCTCCAAAAGCATGCTCGCCCTATCCTATTCCTCCCTCGCCCTAGCAATCGCAGCGCTCTCTGCTGCCGTCGTCTCGCGTATCAAAACCAGCCAGGATGATGTCAAATTCATCTTCACCGGCCTAGGCCTCCTCGCCGACATTCTAGCCATAGCCATGGGCTGCATCACCATTTTCTTTGTCGTGCTCGCCATCGTCGCACAACGGCGCGAAACTTCCACTCCAAAGACGGGCCTACTAGCAGCTCAGAATCGTATCTATTTGGTGTCGGTTAGTGGTCTGTGGGCCGCGTGGGCAGGAGTGGTCAGCTTGAACGGGATGCGATCTCAGCGAAGTTCCCTCGGGAGGAGTGCACCCAGATGCAGGGGTTGAATACGTGCAAGATGGTCGGGAAGCCGGGGATCTCGTACCCCCACCTCGTCACGGCGGCAATCGCGCTCATCGAGGTGGTCGTTCTCTTTGTGATGGCGCGGTTGACAGTGCACCAGGCGAAGCAAGCGATGGACACACCATAAGGAGGCCATTAAACTGCAGCCAGATATGAGTAATTAATCCCCGTTTTCTCCATTTCAGAGCTCTCGGCTTACTGAACCACTGGCAGATATGATAATGTTGCACAATTGCATAGTACGGAGTTCAGGACCCAGCTTGACGAAGTTGACGGAAACATTATTATATCATCGTTATAATGAAATAATAATCCATCGTTTAATTTCAGAAGCATAAGGACTAGCGGGAACGTGTCAATAATAAATAGAAAAAAAGAGCGCGTACGGAAGGGAGGGCGATAACTTCAATGATGCGTGGCGATCTTTATCTTATCTCTTGTCTCCATTCCGTTTATGTCGTGGCGTTCGGCATGTGCAACGGGCACGTTGGTCTCCTCGTTCCTCACCACCATATCGAAGAACGCGAAACGCGTTTTATGGATTTTCGCCTGAGAGATGTCAGATTACCCGGTCTGTTTCATTAATCCAACACTGAACTGAATCATAACTCACATCTCGCGCGCCCCGTCATCACAACATCCTTCAGGAATCTCCGTTCAAAGACGTCCTGCACACAAACCACATCCCCTCCGCATCTGAAATCGTTCAAATAAACGAACACATCCGAGCTCCAAAACAGCGTCTCACCGAAGTCGACGCCGAGCGAACCCACCTCCTTACCGTCCTACGAACCCTCTCCAAAGAAAAGACCGCCCTCGAACGCTACATCCTCCCGCACGCCGTGCTCATCTCCCCCATCCGGCTGGTACCAGACGACGTACTCCGCGAGATATTCCTCCACTGTCTTGCCCACCCCTACGCATCAACGATGGACGCACACCGACCTCCTCTCCTCCTCGGACGCGTTTGCAGCCGGTGGCGTACGCTCCTTTACGCTACATCAGCTATGTGGGCGAATTTCAACATCGCCATTGGCTCACGGGGACCGAACTTCAACGGAAGAGACGGGTTAGGCATCCAGCAGTGGCTCTCCCGTCCGCGTGAGGTCGTGCTGTCCATTAGTGTGCGCAAGCGCGCGCTGGACATGTCGAGGTGGGCGCAGGACACACTCAAAGCGTACCTGGATAAAATCTTCCAGTTCTCGGAGAAGATTCGCGAGATGAGTGTGCAGCTGTACCCGGTCTCGACCTATGGCAAAGCAGATGTCGCGCAGGCGACCCTCCTCGAGCTCTGCTCGTCCGACCTCCCTTTACTGCGCAAATTGACCGTACGCTTCGGCCCACACACCTATACGGCCTCTGAACGCTGGGCGGGGACTGCGCTGTTCGCTGCACCGCAGTTGCACTCGCTCACACTCATCAACATGGGCCACCCGATTGTCGAGACGATGCCTGCGGAGAGCTGGGCACGCATCACGTATCTGGATATCGCGCTCCACCACGTGGACTGGACGCGGGGTATATCCGCCACGGAGGCTCACGAGCTGCTTTCGCAGTGCAGAAGTTTGAAGGTGGTTTATATGACGATCGTTGACGAGGACGAAGGGATCGACGCGGAGGGTGAGGTCGAGCAGCCCTTCCTCGAGACGCTCTCTATATCAGAGGACAGCGGGTCTATATACGGACTTCTGGAGCGTCTCGTGGTGCCTGCCTTGCGCCATCTGCGATACGTGGGCCGATTGTGGGTTGAATACCCCTCTCCCATGCTGGTCCTCTTGGAGAACTACGGCGAATCCGTGGAACAGCTGGAGATCGACGTTTACACATTGACTCTGGACGATCTTGTGGGATGCCTTCGCTTGCTTCCGAATGCAACGCGCATAACTCAATTGGCGCGTTTCTCCAGTTGGCCGATCGAGTTCCTTAACCCCCTCCGCACTTTTCTCGACCTTCTGATCCTGCAAGCAGATGCAGAACAACACCTTTGTCCAAAACTTTCCAACTTGACTTTTGAACAGGGCGTCTTCGGAACTGTCGACGTCCGGCAGGTCCTGGAGTTCCTCGAAAGCAGGATGAAAACCTCCATCTCCAACCTCCGAGAAGTTGCATTCGGGAATGTCTCTGGTATCGACCTTGCAGAGGTTCCTCAAATTCGGGAGTTATTCCAGCCGTTCCTATCTCGAGGGCTGAGAGTGTTCGTCAACTGCGAGGCGACTTTGCGTCGGAGTAGTAGCATCCACGAGACCATCTCATACTTCATGTGAACAATCGCATCTTGAGAAGGCTGATGAGAGCGGGTGACAACTAAGTGTGAAGATTTCAGATATGACAGGCTCGAACTGGCGAACGGGAATAGCAGCGCTGGAGAAAATTTTATCGATACATACAAGTTACATACATCTCATATTTCAGGTTTTCACGATTCCTGCGAGCAACTCAAGCTCCAACCCCGATAGCCTTCAAGTACTGAACCCGATGAGGGTTAACATCCGTCTGTTCACTCCGGTTGTATGGGACCCATTTAGGTTCGTCCTAAACATAGCAGATATGAGTAATCTTCTGAGGGAATAACGGTGGAAAACGCACCTGGAATAGCCTGAGGGCCTTGATATTGTTCGCTGTGTCGAGGGTGAAACGATGGTAGATCCCGGCCGGGATGACGAGGAGATCGCCTGACTCGACGGCGATGCGTATCCACTCATCCGAAGGGGTCTCTGGAGCAGATATAAGATTGACATCAGTGGCTATGGAATTGAAACGGTCGCACCTCGGACATCGAAGAAGCCACTGCCAGAGAGGATGTACCGAATCTCTTCGTCCTCGTGCATATGTCTAAGGGAATTTAGAATGTGTCGGCTTCAAAGGGTTGCAGTAAGGAAGCCAGCCACGTACTCTTCAAAGAAGGTCTTGATCTTCGCCTCGTAGATCTGCAAAAGATCCTCTTAATATCTCACAACTTCATCTCGCAAGTACCGCACGCTCACATCTCCAAGACCCTCCTTCGACACGTTGATTGTATCCCGGTTCTTGTACCCCCGCTCCTTCGCCAGAGCGTTGACCTTGGGCTCGTGTCCTTCTACGGGGATGTTCCAGTACTTCACACCGATGTTCTCGAGTGTCTCTCCCGCGACTGGGCGCGATGGAACGTAGTCATGAGGGAGGCGCTGGTCGCCAGGGATGTTGTCGTAGTAGTACGCGCGCATTGGATGCTATCGGGCAGATGATGGTGGTGGTCGGTGAACAAGAGTAGGTGTTTGGAGCTCGTCCAAAGATATGTTTGCTCCGCGCGAAGTGCCGATGGCGCAATCCTTCTTGATGCCTGGTCATCGACATCGGTGCTGCCTGGGCTCTGCTATCGCAATGTTCAAGATTACCCTCGTCCTAACGAGACTTGTTCTGGTCTTCCATGCACGAGGGGGGAATATCAGTATTCTGATGACCAACTCACCTCTCGAAGACGAGGTGTTGGACTTTTAGAGTAACCGATTGGCTGCGGCAGGACTGGGCTTTTCGCGATCCGAAGGGCCCGGACGATAAATTTGTTTTCTTGTCCTTCTCAAGGCAGTACTAGCTTTGCGGTGCACACAGCCATCATTCAGAATGGGTACCCGTCTCCTTCGGATTCCGCGTCTTATAAAAGCGCTCTGCAGACGAACATGCACCTTTGATTCAAACCCTGAAATTAGGCGGATACATCATGACGGACGCGTCGGCAGAACAAAGTCGAGTCCAAAATCCTCGTTACCTCGTCACGAAGGCAGTATGGCCACCACCGTCAACATCAGCTATCCAATCCGGAGTGCAACTTCCCATTACAACTGTTACTCAGGCAGACGGTAAGCAAATTAGAGCTGTCAAACAAAGTAAGGAGCGCAATACAATCAACCTAATTTCATATGCAAATTCTCCCTACAGACCAGACGATGACCGAGGACGACACCGAAGTCGAATTAAACGTGTCCATCAAGTACCCGTCACTTCACCCTCTCCTCGCTGAAGACGCCAGCCCTCTAAAATATGATCTGAAATACGAACCATCAAACTCTATCCCTCTCTCTATTTCTCACAAATACCGCACCAGTCCCGCACAGAAAATCCCGACGCGTAGCCTCGAAATTGTCTCCAAAGACTTTCCATGGCAGATTAATATTATATCGGACGAAGAGGTGACATGCGGAGACATCTGGCAAGCCCTGTACCTAGCACTACAAGAGCCTATCCGTGACTCGGAGTGGGGTCTTATGATCATGCTAGAGGGGGGAGCTCGCAGGGCGATCATTGTCGACGCAGAGAAGAAAAGATTCGAACAAGATCCTTTGGATGAACGATCCCCGAAAAGGATCGATTTTCTGGGAGACAAGACGTTCTTCGGAGGGTTGGAGAGGGATGACGATTTTTCGCAGATGAGGCATCTACCATATTCGTTTCGGGAGACCGAGACTTGGGTGGTGAAACTTATAGGTCCTTAGAATGAGCCTTCCATCAGGGTTTACTGCACAACTACACATGTTCAAATTGATTGTAGACTACTTCTGTCCATTTGTGTAAAACTGTCGAATGATAGCGCGTAAAGTGTACAGCGAAAGGAGGGACTGTAAAGGACGAACTCGAATGAATAACTTATAGGAAAACGAAGAAAGTACGAAAGTATGAGCGAACAGTCAAAACAGCAAGAAACGAACGAAAAAGCTAGAAAGTCCGATAGAGAGATCATGGTCGTGCCGGGCTCCTCTTCGGTCTTAGTGGGGCAGTCTGAGTCGGCGTGACGGGGATTACAGCTGGAAGCTCTTCGTGTGCTTCCTCGGCTGGTTGAGCCAGTGTCGAAGGAGGACGCGATGAACGGGCTGGAGTCCTTTTCGTCGCGTGCATCGGCGGTGCGATAATGTACTGCTCTGGCCCTGCCTGTTCTTTCTTCATCCTCAAGTACCTCTCGCGAGCCGTCTCCCGCTCTCCCTCCTCCCCAATGGGCGAAATCGCAGGTTTGATGGAGCCGTTACGCTCGATGTGAGAAACGAGGCTCGACGAACGAGAGGGCTGGTTGGCGGAGATGTGCTTCGTACGCGACTTGAGGAGGCTGGCGACGACGAGCGTGTCGGACCGTTCGACGCCATCTTCGGTGCTATCGGCTGGTGGAAGAGGGACGGGGTCGAAGAGCGATCGCGGAGAGCCGCGGAGGATGCCGTCCTCATCGGGAGTGTGGGCTGGCGAAGAGGAGATAGGAACGTTGGGAAGAGGGAAGGCTTGAATGGTGGACGCTGAGATGGCGAGCGTCGAACGCACTGACTGCTGTGTCCCCGCGGAGGCCTGCGAGTACAGTGAGGCCGAGTCGTCGGAGTCGTAACCTCCATCAAGCGCCCGTGAGGCGTGCTTCGAGCTCCGAACGGAACGACGGGTCCGGGACGGGCGCCTAGTGGGAAAGGTCGCAGCTATGGATGCCCTGTTATCCGGGATGATCAGAGGTTGGAGTTTCACGTCAGTGCGCGAAGGGGCGCTTGGAGGGTGCAAGGCGACCGTCTCTAGCTGTGTCCCTGCGGTGGACTGCGGACGGGGCGTTGCATCGGCGAGCGTGGCCGCATGCTCTTGGCACACGCCCTCCGACTCGTACTCAGAGCTATGTAACGGCGCAGCGTCGCCTGTCTGCGAGTTGCGACGGTCGTTGTCGAAGGGGGAATAGTGCGCCTGGGGGTCGAGCAGCGGGGCGATGCCGCGGGTTTCTATGAACGACCGCCGGGACTCGGTGTACGGCGTATCCTTGACATCACTGTATTTCTCGCTGGATTCGATAGAACGGCCGCTTTCTGAGCCTTGATCGTATCCTGACCGACTATTTTTCTGCAGTTGGCGGCGGCGGACAACTTTGAATGCGACGACAGTCGCCACGGCAAGAACGAGCATGGCCGCCACCACTACGATCGCGATGGTTTCTCCAGTGTTGAGGCCTGAGGTGCTCTGGCTAGCCGATGCATTGGATGGTTCGCTGGTCGTAGGAGCGGGTTGGTCGCTCGAGTACGGTGTCACACTTGATATAAAAGTCACTCCAATGACGGCCACGACGCTCGGGAGTTCGGTGAGAGTGGCTGACGGAGTAGGCGTGGAGAAAAAGATACGGCCGCTGGAAGAGAAGGAGAACGTCAAAATTGCTGACGTGGGGCCAGCCGAAGGAGAAGGAACTGGGTTAAAGGACGAAGACATTGTGGCCCGAAAATGCCTCGAGGGTGGTGGGGAAGGAAAGAGGAATGGACGGTGTTTTCCATCCGGCCTGCAGGTTTATAAACGATAAGATTTGGGATGTGCCCAGTCCTTCTCATTGCGGCACCGCCATCGCCGTAGCTCGATCGAAGCATCCTGTGCGTTGAGCATGCATGGCCATGCACTGTCTCAAACATAACCGAATATGGCATATTGCTGCGCACGACCCCGCTGGAACGTAGAGAAGGTGGAGATCATCCTGCAACAGGTCAAATAAATGTTGATGAGCGGGTGTCTTGAATGTTAAAAATATTCTCGACGATCACCACCGTCTCCTAGAAGATAATGGGAAGAAAGGCAACCTCACCGTTCCTTCAGCTTCCGTGTCTCCTCCTCGGCCTCTAAGTTGTGCAGAAGCGATAGGATATATCCCAGATTGCGTAACAGCCCATTAGTAATAATCTGCCGAAGGATTTTGTTCGTTAGGTGTCCAAAGTGGTTGTTGGGAGAGAGCAGGCTTCGGCTTCGGCAGAGGTCGTCGTTGATGACGTCATACTTTCCCATTCGCTGCCTAGTCGCGATTTCCCTTTCTTTTCCTCTGACTTTCCAACGACGCAATTGACGACATCATCCGCCAGCCTCTCTCCGGCACGCCCAATTACTATTCTCAAGTCGAAATCCAGAGTATCATGTCGCCGAAAGTACGCAACACGCTTGTCTTTCTACGTCTGTTCTAATCCAGTCTTCCAACGTCACCAGCAACCTGAATGCCAGGCAGAAGGTACCACGCAACCATGAGACTTCGAAAGTCAGGAAGTTCAGTTTTGTTAATACCCCATCTGAAAGCATGCGATCTCCAGTCGTGCCTGAACAAGAACACGTACACACCTGAGAAGTGCGACGGACAGCTGCGGAACCTCTATGAATGCTGCCAAAGAATGTACGACAGGACAGACGGCCAGGGGGAATCGACGGCGTGTCCGATACCAAGTGTCGTAAAGAGGTGGCTTAAGAACCATCCCAAAAAACGAGATTCTCCCCGATGATATCATGGTATCTGATACTTCCAGCATCGCGCAGTTGACATCTCGTTCATCTATTTTCCAGGTCGCAACTGTACGCTTGGAGGAACAATTGCGATGCTGCGGGCAGATCGATGTGCCACGGCACGTTCTCCACTTTTCAGAACGGAGACTATCTGCAATTCAGCCTCTTCTTCTGGAAGAGACCTGATTCCCCAACGAACCCTCCAACACGAACAGACCGATCCACGAAGGATTGAACTTTGGCCAAGATAGAACACAGGTGCGGAGGATACCCGAATAATCACCCTTCTGATAAGCCCTCCTTGATGGATCCAATTTCTGTATATTCGTCCTAAGTTGCGGACGCTGTGCTTGCTTGTCGCTTCCACAAATTCACGACGCCAGTGGAGAGTCTGATTGTTCATATTCCCATATTCCAACAAAAAGCCGTATTTTCCAGGTTCTGTTAAGCCAGGAGCTGAAGTTAACTTGGTTCGGAGATGGCGCTATATACCTGATTCCGATTGGCAGTCATTCGGATCGACAGCAGAAGGCATGACGTGAAGATGTACACCTAACTCCAATGGCTTTCCTTGTACCGCTCTTTTCTCAAGAGTGATTGGTCATGGATGAAGACATCCATGAATCCTGGGTAAGCCTGGGTAAATAGTCTCTCACAGGCCCTTTGACTTCCAATTGTTAAATCGCTCTAGAAGCAGTTGACAGACCTGCCGTCATCAGAGCTCCAAGGTGAGATGAGTAATCTCGGGCGGCGGCGTCACCGCCTGTAAAACCACAGATGGATCAGTAATGCGAGCCCGCTCTCTCTCTCTCTCCTTGTTCTTTTTTACTTCCACCATTCGCCTCTCGACATGAGTCTCCCCACTGTTACCCGTCAATATCAGCTCTCTCAGGTGGGTGTCGAGAAAAGCGCCGTCAACTATGCACCGTGGCTCAAGGTTTCTCTCCTCTAGGTTGGATCGTATAACAACCTTGTTTTAGCAGACGGACAGGTGTCCTCACTGAGAGCTAATGAAGTCCTCCTGAAGGTCCATGCTGTTTCCCTACAAGTGAGCTCGATACTATCATTTGCTTGTATTGGATCCTAAACCACCTCCGAGTTCCGCGATCTCCTCATCTCTAGAGGGTTCTATCCTCTTCCCGAGTGAGTCTCAAATTGGAGTTCAATGTGTAGTATTCGTCCCTCCGCTCAACGGGGTGCCTCAGGTCACTTGGAAATCTCGTCCCGTGCTCTGACATGGCCGGAGAGATCATCGGTGTCGGGGAAGATGTCAAAAACTGGAAGGTGGGCGACAGAGTCTCTCCCAGCTTTTCGCCAGAGCATATCTACGGAGCCCCGACACCGACTACCCAACAATCCACCTTGGGAGGTCACATACCAGGTGTTCTGACCCAGTACAAAGTCGTCCCAGCCCACGTAAGTCTAGTCCGTTAAATTGCAAGTATAGCGCAGCTGGTTAACTCCTAGAGTCCATTAGTCACTCGTGGCTATTCCTGACCATCTCTCGTATGAGGAGGCCTCTACTCTTCCGTGCGTATCTTCTAAAATTATATCGGTTATTCTTCTCATGTTCGGCCAGTTGTGCGGCCACAACCGCGTACAATGCGTTAAACGGGCCTGTTCCTATCAAGGCGGGAGACTACGTCCTCGTCCTTGGGACCGGTGGGGTATCAATGTCAGTGCGCAGGCTTGTCTGGTGATTTGCGCGGAGACTCACTCTATCTGGCAATAGCTTTGCGTTGCAGTTTGCGGTAGCCGCAGGAGCGACTGTCATTGCGACATCTTCCTCGGACGAGAAGTTAAAGACCGCTTTGAAACTCGGTGCCAAGCACGTCATCAATTATAAGACGACGCCGCAGTGGGACGAGGAGGTCAAGAAGATCGTGAGTCGATCTACCTGAGTCCCCGCCCGTTTCTTCTTATAAACACCTTTCATATTTTTAGACGAAAGGTGTCGGGGTCGATCACGTCATCGAGGTCTGCATTCTCAGGCGCCCACAAGTAGGATAGCCCTTGGCTGACGCTTGCATAGGTCGGCGGCCCAGGCACGGTATCGAAATCCGTCAACGCAGCTCGAGTGGGCAGTGGACACATTCACCTAATTGGTATTGTTTCTTTGGTGAGGAATGACAGTGGATGTAGAAGAATGGACTCTTATCCACCATTTTACAGGACAAGAACGATCTCGACGTTGTGATCCCGACCATCATGAAGGGGGTCACATTGCGAGGAATCAACGTCGGCTCCGTGTCCCAGTCAGTTTATTCTATGCTTGTGATACTGGAACTAAAGCTCATCGGCGTTAAACAGGTTCGAGCTCATGAATCGCCTTATTAATGCCAATCCTAAGGTCACCAGGCCTGTTGTTGACAAAGTGTTCTCCTTCGAGCAGGCAATCGAGGCGTATGCCCATCTCGATTCCCAGAAGCATATCGGAAAAATTGTTATCAAGGTTGCTTGATTAGAACGAGTAGTCCGTCATAAAAATTGTAATTTCCATGATTTTTGTGAGCTTGAACTGGTTTCGCAAGGCATCATTTCAAGGGACAACTTTCAGGGCAAGGTGGTGCCCAGTCCAGATCATCAGGACCGGCTCGCGGGCCGAGCGCGTGGGTGTGATCGGACCACCGGGTCTTGGCAGGTTTTCGCGACTGCTCTTCCTCGCTCCTCGCTGTCCTCACCTTGACAGTTACGATGATTACTATCTCACTTTAACGGCGATTATCCTCCTATTGCGTGCATCTAGAAGCTCATTTGTGGTCTGAATAACTGTGTCGGGGCATTACGGCTGCATTGTGGTACTGGAGTTTTCATCCTTTCCAAAATGAAATTCTAATATAGCTCTCGCAGGCGTTGAACAGCGTGAAAAGCGTCAAGCGTCGCCAAAGCTATAAAGGAACTTGAACGCAATTGTTCCTCCTCCGCTCTCGACTCCCAAGACACCCATGACGCTGGCTACTAAGGCTGCCTCTGTTCTCGGCTATAGGGTGCTCCCAACAGTTATTTTGACTGTTATCACCTATTTCGCGTTATTTCTTGCGTTTTCAATCACAGACAAACTTCCCAACGTTCCAAGTCCTGGTGCACAGGGTGGATTAGACTTGAAGGAGGCGTACGAGGATCTCCGGCATGTGAGCTATCTTCGATATCCCAGACCCCGCATATCCTCACAGTGTACAGATTACTGCCCATCCTCATCCATACAACTCTCATGCGAACGACCATGTGCGCGAGTACCTCCTCTCCCGACTGCACACCATCACACAGGACTACCCTCACGTTCACATCGCCGACGACCTCAGCAGCAATGGCTCATGGGCTGGCTCGCTTTACGGAGTCTACTTCGAAGGCACCAATCTCCTCGTGAAGATTGACGGCACCGACTCCTCCTCTTCCGGTGCTGCGACCGGTGGCATTCTCTTTTCAGCACATTACGACTCAGTTTCGACAGCACCAGGTGCTACAGACGACGGAATGGGTGTAGCAACACTCCTTCAGCTTGTCAAGTACTTCAGCAAGAACCGAATGCGAAGGACGGCCGTCTTCAACATCAACAACGGCGAGGAAGACTGGCTGAACGGTGCCCATGCGTACGTAATCGAGCGTGCTTTCAACACTCTTCTTTACGTCTCCCATTAGCTTCCTCGAGCACCCTTGGTCGAACTTGACCGAGGTCTTCCTTAATCTCGAAGGGGCTGCTGCAGGAGGGTAGGCGGCCACGCTTTTCCTATGAAAGTTATTCTAAGTCTGCTTTGTAGTCGGCCAATCCTCTTCCGCTCCACGTCAACGTCTGCAGTGCGCTCGTTCCGTAACACCAAGCTCGTCCTACACCCGCACGCGAACGTACTGTCTTCAGATGCCTTCTCCAGGGGTCTCATTCGTTCCGGAACAGATTTTTCAGTCTACGTCGGCCCTGGCACCCGACCACCAATGGACGGTCTCGACCTTGCGTTCTACAAAGGCAGAAGCAGGTACCACACGAAGTACGACGCGGTTCAGCATACAGTGGGTGGTCAGAAGAGTCTATGGAGTATGATGGAAGTCGCGAAGGGTGTTGGCATCGGATTGCTTGATGCCCCGTTGCAAGAAAGTGAACCTGACACGAAGAAGAAAGATCCAGCAGTATACTTTGATGGTGAGTCTCTCTCGTGCTATCTTACCTGTCGATGACTCAAGGTTTTCGCGCCTAGTGTTTAAATCCGTTTTATTCGTCTTCCCGCTCACGAAGCTGCTGACGTTCAATATCGTGGCTCTCGTAATTGGACCTCTCCTGTTGATTGCTCTCGTCGTGTATGAGCGTATTGTCCTACGTCAAATACTTCCCCCGGACGAAGAGGGCTCTCGGGCACCAGCTCGACGACCTCTCGCAAGCTTGATTCATATCATCTGGACGCATGCAAAGTTCTGGGTAGCGTTTGCGGTGGCGTTTGGCATGCTGGTCCTTGAAATCTTGTTATACGTGGTCATCAACCCTTTCGTACGTGTTCATCTCATACACCCTTTCTTGAAGCTGACTACGATACAGGTCATCTACTCCTACCCATACCTCATCCTTGTTTCCTTCCTTGCCCTAGCCTACCTTGGTCTTGCCTTCACGCTGACCTTCCCTTCCTGCCTCCCTTTCTATCACCCGAAGATCAACAACCTATTCAAACCCCACCTGGAACCTCCTGCTCAAGATCAAAAACGCACCATCTTCTTCCACCTATACTTCTTCACCTGGATGCTTCTCATCCTTGCCACGATCGGTATCACGCACCTGGACCCTGGTCTCGGGAGTGGCTACCTCGTCAGCCCATGGAATGTGTGCGCGGGTGTTGGTTCTCTCCTTACAGTCGTCGAGGCTATCGTCCTGTCTACATTGGTCAAATCACAGCCTTATGCGGCTGGCCCAGCTGCAGGTCATGAAGAGCTCGACGGCGAGCGCCCCTCAACTTCGAATGGTTCAAGCCCGAGTGATGAGCGGACTCCGCTCTTGCGCCGTGTGGATGATGAGGTTCCTGGAGAGAACTCCGATGCACAGCTCGCTCGGAGAGATCTCTCGGAAGAAGAGGAGGAAGGTGGCGGCGTCGGGACGTTGGCTACCTGGTGGTGGATTCCTCAGTTCTTGGTGTCGGTCCCAATCCCTGTTGCTTTACTCGGGCATGTAACAGCGATACTCCTCGACGCGATGCCACAGACGCTGGCGGACGGTGCTTCGCCGTGGGGTGGTAAGTTTCGTTTTCAGCATTACATCGTTATTCGGCGACTAAAACGGCGATTTTATGTAGTATACCTCATGGCTGCTCTGTCGGCCCTTCTGCTTGTCCTCCCACTTTCGCCCTTCGCCTACAAACTAAGACCGTATCGTCCGCTTACACTCCTGGTCTTCCTCACCTTCTTGCTATCGACTCTATATGCATGGCTCGCCTTCCCATTCAGCTCCCAAGATCCGCTCAAACTGTACTTCCAACAACGCGTAGAGCTCTACCCCACAGTCTCTGGAACCTCGTTGGGCACGCCTATTGTTTCTCGACCAAAGATCACCACAGTTCTTTCTGGCCCAAAGAAGTACTTGCGTAGCAGCATCTTGCCGCACTTGCCCTCCGCTAATGTAGTTAAGGAGATCAAGTGCGATGACGACCTAGCGAAACGTGGGCTGGTGAAGTGCGAATGGGACAGCGGAGTCGAGAGGATGCCCGTTCCTGGCATGTTGAGCTACGCTAACCTCCCCGAAACTGGACTTGACCCACCATGGGCTGATGGCGAGTTCATTCGGTTTGACGTGCAGCGAACAAACGAGACGACAGCAAGGATTCACGTGCGAGGAAGGAATACCCGTTCGTGCAGGGTATATTTCGATAATCGGCCGATCCACAAGTACACTCTCTTGGACCTTCGTGACGATGAAGGTGCTGCGAAGTACGCGTCAAGTGGGAAGGGTATGCAGCCGGGATATGAGGTGCCCCCAACCGGCGTCACGGAGGTCAGGCTCTGGAGCAGGACATGGGAGAAGGAGTTTGTGGTTGAGGTCGATTGGCAAGGTCCGGCGTCGGATGAGACGGTAGCGGAGAAGAGCGCCTGCATGGAAGGGCGAGTGGCATGCGAATGGGTCGAGTATGAAAGCGGTCTCGTTGATAATGGATCTCTGGGCCTGGACAATGCAGCTCGTGATGGGCCCAAGATACCTGCTCTGGAGGAGGTGCTGACGTTCCTCCCGGAATGGGCGGTCATCTCGAAAGCGACAGATGGGCTTGTTGAAGCGTGGGCGCCTTTTGTGCTATGAGACTCGGAGGTGCTGTGTCCATCTTCCTTCGGCCGCGTGCTGTACTACCACCTCTTGACAGAATTTATTTATTTACTGCCTCTCAGGTTTCGGTTGGTTCAGCGAGAAGGAAATTGGACGCCAGGTAGGAATTGTTGATTGAGTTAGTGATTGCTTGCTATATTGTCTCCTCTACTATCGCACGGGAACGTCTTACCGAACTGCGGCACCTGCTTCCAGCGATCATGAGTCTAATGATTTTTTCTGAACAGACTGCCAATTCGATTTCGTGGAGGTTCTGTAACAGCATGGATAAAGCGTGGACAACGCGTGGTAGGGGTTCGACAACACCTCAAGGCCTCGGCCTCAGGCCTCAGTTTCAGCACACACAGGAGTTCTTCCCCCAATCCATTCACCTTCACGTCCGCCATGCCGACTCGAGTTCCTTACAACGGTGCCTATCGCAAACTGATCCTAGCCTTCGACATCGGCACGACGTTCAGTGGAATTTCGTATAGGTGAGATTAGCGTCTATTGTTTAGCATCGAATACGAGAGACATTGTATTAAGTGCACATGTATAGCATTCTCGACCCAGGCGAAATCCCTGTCATACGGGGCGTAACGAGGTATTTCATTCGTTTCTAGTCTGGACAAGACAGCCAACAATCACTTCTCTGATATGTCGTGAAGCTATCCTGCCCAGGAGCATGTAGGAGGCGATTCGAAGATCCCTACCATCATCTATTACGATCGTGACGGCAGAGTACAAGCAGTCGGGGCTGAGGCCATCCGCGAGAATATAGACGAGCTCGTCGAAGACGAAGGCTGGATGAAGGCAGAATGGTATATTAATTCGCGGTAGCCTTACGAAGGGCTAAAGATGTCAACAGGTTCAAACTGCATTTGCGTCCCCGGACAACGTCGGCAGCACATGTCAGCGAGAAAATCCCCCCATTACCGAGAGGAAAGACAGCTGTCGATGTCTTCGCCGACTTTCTGCAATATCTCCACAAATGCGCCCAGAGTTACATCGAAGAAACACACGCTAACGGCCCTGAGCTTTGGTGTAGCCTCGAAGATCGGACTGACTTCGTGCTGACGCACCCGAATGGATGGGAGGGTGGGCAGCAAGGCCTCATGCGCAAGGCTGCCCTCATGGCCGGCCTGGTGCCGGACACAGAGGCAGGGCGAGCCCGTCTGTCGTTCGTCACGGAAGGCGAAGCCAGCCTACATTTCTGCATTCAAAGTGGTTTGACGACCGAGGCTATCAAGGTAGCTCTGCTTCTGGAGTGGAATCGTAGACAACACTCAATTTCTGTCTGACAGAATGGCAAGGGCATCCTGATCATTGACGCCGGCGGCGGAACAGTCGATATTAGCGCCTACAAGAAAACATCTGATAGTGGCCGTTCATACGAGGAAATTGCCGCCCCACAATGTACGTTTTCGTGCCTTTCTGCCACTTCAATTCCCTGAACGTGATGGATATCTAGGTCATTTTCAGGGATCGATATTTGTAACGAAGAATGCGGAAGCGTACCTGAACGGTAGGTGACAGGCCCGGGGGGGTGCACGTCTCACCTCGTGCTTCCGGCAGATCTTCTCCAAGGGTCTAAATTTGTCGCGGACATCCCAAACATGACGGATCGCTTCGACAAGACGACGAAGTTGCGGTTCGTGAATTCCGAGGAGCCCCAATACATCAAGTTCGGTACCCCACGAGACAAGGACCTTAGTCTCAACATTCGCTCCGGGCAACTGAGACTTCCTGGGTGAGCGAGTGGGAATCCTCATGGGAGTTGATACGCTATTAATCTTGACTTGTACAATTAGAGCTGAGGTGGCTAAATTTTTTGAGCCGTCAATCAGGTGCATCACCAAGTCCATCGATGACCAGTGCAATTCATCTGAGGCTCAAATCTCAGTGAGCCGCCTTGCCCCAGCTAACAATGCAACACTTGAAAGTTAGTCAGTCAGTTTTCCTCGTTGGAGGGTTTGCGTCCAGCAATTGGCTATTCAACACTCTCAAGAACACTTTTACACCCCAGGGTATGGACGTCAGTCGTCCAAATAGCCACACGTCGGTTTTCTCTTTCTGAACGTTATCCTTATTCATTCCGTCTTCGACGATTCCCCCTTAGCAATAAGGCTGTCGCCGACGGGGCGGTGTCCTTTTACATCGACCATTTCGTGGAAGTTAGAATGGCCAAATTCTCATATGGAAGCCATATAAGTCGCAAATACGATTCCACAGACCCGGAGCACATGGCTCGCAGAAGCCAAGTATTTACGTCTTGGGACGGCATAAAGAGGATCAGAGGCTTCCGTGTAATACTACCAAAGGTATTCATTGCAAATTTAGCTTACTGAGCCGGAGATATTTACCTCGCTGATTTCTGCATCATTAGAATACAAAAGTGTCGGAGACGCAGGAATTCCGAAAACGCTTGACCCAAAGGAGTCAGTACCTAGCAGACTTACAAAATATATCCCAAAAAATCAGATGTTTCCGAGGTTCTCGAGAAGATCCGCGCTGGTTTGACGAGGAATCAGGTTCATTACCTGCTAATATTTTGAGTATATCCTGACTTAGAAAGTAATTTATAGCACTCTACACTACCCTGTGCCACGTTGAAGCAGACTTAACCAACCTCCCGATGCCTCGACAGTTTTCAGATCGCTTCCAGAAATCTTACTACGTGGCCCATTATGATATTATCCTATCACTAGGCCTGACTGAATTCAAAGCTTTCATCGCATGGAAGGAGAACGTATGTCACGCTCTACTATTGACGAACATGTGCTAACATTGCTCGATTGAATGATAGGGAATCGAGAAAAGGTTCGCATTGCTCTCCGTTTCTGTTTCTGACCTGACCAACTATTCAAGGAGCCCTGCGCAGATGGTCTATGACCCTGAAAGTTTTATTACAGATGGCTTAAGTGATAATTGATCAAGGCAGTATGGTACTTCGTCTCCATTTATGTCCCGCAGCACATCGTTGCAGCGTAGCCCCAGTACCGATTCTAGTTCACGACTCTCTGAATATCATACATCACCATTCACTGACCTCTGATCTGGCTCACGGAATTTGAGAACGAGATGCTGGCGATCCTCTAGATTTTCTTTGTGTTCCATGACGCATCGTGATAGGCGCTCGTCGAGGGAAGCTTTAGCGCCTAGATCACGTGTGGACCGTTTGAACCGCGTAATGAACTTGGTGCAAGCGGCCACGGCGGAGCGTGGCAATTACGAGTTCTTCAGTTATTTAGAGCCTTATCAAAGCCTTATATGGCGGTTACCAGATAATTGTCTCTTTAAAAAGTGTTTAGTTAAGTATCCTTGAATTACCCAAGCCATGAGCTTCAAATTGTCAGGAGGAAAATAACCAGAAAGGATGTGCCACTCGTCGCCGACCTTCGGTTGACTCCTCACGGCACGACAGGCTTAGCTAGTCCAAATACGACGTAGACTGTCGAGGCGCCCGCCTCAACAATCCCGGCCCGCTGAGCAGAAACCTCGAGTCAGGTGATGACACCCGTGTCACATGATGAGGGTGCAAAAATCTCCCCCGGAAAATGGTTTTCCGATTATTGTGCTGGGTACTAAAAAATAGAAAAGAGGGAGAGCTTGTGTGCGCCTCAAAAACACCTTCACGGCAGGGCAGACGATCTCGAGGGCGTCATCCCAATGCTCGGAATGGGAAAATTTTCTCTCGCGCGCCGTGCGCGCTTCGAGATTGCCAAATTGGACGGGCCGGGGTCTCCGCGTCGCACTGACAAGTATTGACCACCTTGCTGACACCAAATTCAAGGCAAAAGAATAAATTTACTTCATATAATTTATTGCACCATCATGATACAAGATTAAGTGGTGAATATGGGTGGATTCTGCTGCTCTCGCGGTTCCAGGAGCCTACTCAGTTTCCTGCTGTATGGAAAAGAAATATCTGTGGCTGTGCGGCGGCAGATAGACTTAGGGGCTCGGTAGCTACCTCGTTCCACATTCCATCGTGCTTGGTGCACCCACCACCACCAAAAATTGACACATGAAAGAATATATTTTTTGTAGTCTACCTGTAAGTTTACAGCTGGAAGACTACACTGGAAGCTCGTGAAAATCGTCAAGAGATGTGATGTGTCAGCTTTCTCAGGCAGGTATTGGCATATACCCGCCCAGCACAATGATCGGTAAACCCGGAAATCGCAAAGAACGAGTCTTACTTACGTAAGAACTCGTAATTGTCTTGACAACGATTGAGCCCAAGGTCAAAACTGGTCAAAAGCAAGTGAAAAGGGTCATGGCAAACATAGAGCCACAATAGTTATATAGCATTTAAACCTCGCACCTCTGTCCTTTGCCAATAAACGCACATCCAGGAAGCTCACTCAAAGCTCGCTCAGGACTGAAGAATGTGAGTTCTCGCTCGTAATCTCTGTGATGTCACGGATGCCTATGAAATGATCGGTCGTTGATACGTTGCTTGGCTCTTGCTACTTTCTAATTCTAGGGATAACACCTGGTCTATCATGCCACCGGGGCGGCAAGCCCCGATCTACCTTCCTCTTGGAGGTTTCCCCTCAAAAGCAGAAATCTCGAGAAAAGTGGACGAGCTGTCTATTGGCCTGGGTGACATCAACCACCAAATCTATCAAGAAAGCCTCTCTATGGAAAGACTCATCGAGCAACGTGTCGAAATTTCGAAGAAGATCAAGATGCTCCACTCTTGGCACGCTCCTATCCATGGTATTCCCAACGAGGTCCTCTGCGAAATCTTTTCCTTCTGCTTCCCGGAAGACCACGACTGCGTTATGAGCGTCGATGCTTTCCCGCTTGTTTTGGCTCGTGTCTGCAAAAGATGGCGAGACCTTGTATTCAGCCACCCACTCCTATGGACTAGTGTCCACATACCGATGTTGCCTCCTCCTCCCCGCTCCGACTCTCATATGTACGAGAACAGTGATGAAAGCCTGCTTTTCCGTGAAGAGCTTCAGCTAAAGGTCAGATCCCACTTGCAGTTCGTTTCTAGATGGCTCTCTCGCTCCGGAAGCACCCATTTCCTTTCCACGACTCTCAGCTGCCCTCCGAGCGCGTGGTACGACGCAGACAAGTATAGCCGTATCCCACAGACTTACCTCGAATTTCTTTTCCTACACGGCAGGCGGTGGAGAGCCATCAAGGTGCAGTCCGCCGACCTCACGATGACTGATTTACTCGGTCGACTGGTGACGCAACAGTTTGTGAACCTGACGAAGTTGGAATTGGAACTCGCAGCTCCCGGATTTCAGCGGTCTTCGAGCGATGCCAACTTGTCTTGGGGAGCGACAGCGAACTTGCTCGCCAGGCCGGGAATACGCACATTGTGCTTGAAGTGCGTCCTCACTGGGATCTCCAGAACGAAGGTCTCATGGGGGTCCTTGACCCATCTTGTCTTGGGTATCGGTGTGAGTAGATCTTGGCCTGGCAACTATATGCCCGACGGCGCGATTTCTGTTGCAGAAACCCATATCATTCTTGCGCAATCTGCGAACCTGGTCGAGTGCAAACTGGTGTTGAGCGAAAAAGAGGGGAATATGCAATCTCCCGACGAGGATGATTGGGATCCGATCCTCCTGTACAGCCTGGTATCACTTCAGGTCACCGATCTGGGGTCTAAAACTATCCCAAAGCTTCTCTCTTCGATTCGCGCCCCATGTCTGGATAGGTTGGAGTACTACAATACCTTTCGGCGACCAGAACCAGGTGTCGTGGCCGCTCTCATTGGGAACCCATGGACAACTGCAACGCGACACCTTGCGTTGGACACGAGATATTTCGAGAAGAAGGACCTCAAGAAATGCCTTGCAGCTTTCGGGCACATCAATTCCTTCGCGGACGAACCCACCACTTTTCGCTTTTCTCGTAGTCCAAAGATCAGGAAGCCTCTAGCAACTGCCAACATTCTTCTCGCTCTCCTCTTACCAGACAAAAAAGGGGTGGTGGACTGTCCCCAACTGAGGACCATAATTCTCAAAAATGGCAAAGATGTGAAGGACATCACTGTCCTTAATTTCGTCAAGGACCGATTGACGTGCAGCCTGCAATCTGGATACTCGGAGTGCACGAAGCTTCAGCGCGTAGCGGCCACCCTCGATCACACAAGTCCGACGGATGCCGATGTTGTATCCAAAGCGCGAGAGAGGCTAGAGGCACAACTTTGTTTGGAGTTGCAGTATGCACCGGTGACGAAGCCCCCACCCAAGAATCCTTATTCCCCATGGGCCGGAATCGCTAGAAATGATTCTGAAGATCATAGCCTTTGATCTTATACTCTTGAATGAGTTAAACTTCTCATACAACTGTACCCCTTAAAGTTCTACAGATATACCCTGCTATTCTAGAAGTGCTAATAAACTTACATTGTTCTGCACATTCGAGCATGAGTTCCATCATTATCTGTCAGAGTAGAAATTCTTAGCTAAGCGCTCAAGCGCTCACCCAGTGGGCCGAACAAAATACATCAATGTGTCCACCTCACCCCCTTTCCGCTAAAGGTTTTTGTCCCCTTCGGGGTGACATACGAAAAAATTGGAACGATACAGAGAAGATTAGCATGGCCCCTGCACAAGGATGACACGCTTTCCCGGAGTGGTAGACCTACGGGTCTCAATATTTATTTTTTCCTCGACCTTCACTGGCAAGGAAGTTCAGACGGCAAAGGGGAAACGAGTCTCCCTCTTCTTTGGGTTAAAGGCCGGTAATAAAATCTATATAGAAATATGCTGGGGTGCTAGCTATGTACATGAGCGGAGCTATCCTTCTGGCGTCAGAGTCTAATACATGACAAAACAGGGGATATGTATACGACAGTTACAAGAAACTTGCCAATCAAGAAACCAGAAAGCCAACGATTCAAATCCTCAGATCGTCCTTCTCTCCTCTCGAGATCAACTCAGAAGCCTACTCATCCTCGTCCTCATCAGCCTCTGCAGCACGACGTCCCGGCACCTCCTTCGCGAAACGCACAAAGAGTTTCGCGTCCTTGTCGATCCCGCACCGCGCTATCGAGTCGTCTGGCGGGCACTCGAACTCGTGCGTCAGCACTGTACCGTCGTCATCCGGGACGGACATCAGCAGGAAGAGGCGGGCGCTGTGGTGTCATAGCAAATGAAGGTTCGATGTCAGACAATTCAGGGACGAAGAAAGGAGAGGTAAGAAGCAACCAAGGAAAGGTGGATAAGAGTGGAAAGAGCAGAATGTATGACGGGGAACGAAAGACGTACCTCTGTTCGTCGATGTCAAACGTCTTGCACGCTGCAGCGAGCACCTTTTTGATGACGTGCTTTCCCCGCGTCTTGAACTGCGCCGACTGGTTTGGCGCCGGCCCATTGATCGTGATCTCGAACCGGTCATCACTTTGTGCACCAGCAGCGGCTTTCCGCGGGCTGGAGGTTTCCACTGGCACGGTATCAGTAGTATCAGCACACCAAGTTAACTCGCAGGAGAATATACTGACCAGCAGGAGAGGGCTCCGCGTGTGGTACCTTTTCTTTCTTCACTGGCTTAGGGAATTCTATCATGAGGTCAGGTGTCAATAAGAGCTACACAAAAGTTTGAAGGCAGTGTACGCACCTGTGTTTGTCACGACCGGTGGCAACATAGAAGCCTTGAACTTCTTCTGCGGCTCGCCCTGGCTCGCGATCTCGTCGAGCTTGTCAAGGAGCCTCGAGCCACCAGCCGCAGGCTTCAACGGTGCCTCCTCCTGGGCTCGGAGAAGCTCTTCCTCGTCTTCGTACTCTTCCTCGGGCGGCTCGGCATCGAAATACCCCTGCTGTTCTTCTGGCACAGGCTTGTTCTTCTCCTTCGGTGGTGCTTCAGCCGCCTTGGCATTGGACGGTCCGGCGACAGCTACATCCACTTGCACCTGCACAGACCCAACAAGCGGCGTCGCAGACGGGGTTGGAAGCGGATTATTACCTCCAACCTTTGGTAGGCCTGTTAAGAATAGCGATCAAAGGACCACAATGTGACTCGGACAGTGTCAAAATTCGAACGCACCATTTCCTGGCACAGGCACATTTTCCCTTTCTTCTAGCACGACCGTTACTTCCCCGAGCACGGAGAGCAGGTGTGGATACGCGCTGGGGTCGATCTCTACCTCCTCGCCTCTACACGCGTCGATTGCTGATGTCCGCAAGACTAGGACACGTGGCTGAGCTTCTTTGATCCCGAAAGAGGAGCTCACGCGCTGGATAGTCTCCTAAGAGGTAGAAGAGCTTAGATAGAGAAAGACGAAAATGGGACATGGCGTACTTCATAACTTTCGGAGATCTGAATGAACTTCCTCTTTCTCTCATAGTTGAAAATGGCAACTGGAACGTTGCCATTGGAGGTGGTAAGCTGGTTGATGGTGGACCTCAAGTGCATGGTGTCGCGTATGGCCGTGTTTTGTGGCGTAGCAGGACCTCTACGCGTGAAGAACACGGAGAGTGCGAGTGAAAAGAGGTCAAAGTACAACAAACGCGTCGAACATCACGTCAACACGTGGGCTGGATTTCCCATCACACGATCACACGGTAGAGATTGGATCTTATCTAATCGCGACTTTTTTCTGAAGAAAAGGCTAAGAAGAGAGATTCAATATTGAAATTTTAGATTGTCTGAGGTTATGCAAGTCCAAAGCAATCGAGAAAGAAATAGAGTACATCGCGTCATCTTCGCATTTCATGTTTCATCCGACTTCACCTTCGTCCTCCCCCTCCAAGCTGATTCGTCTTCAGCACCTCACGGCAAGCTCAAGACCGTATGCATGAACTGATCGTAATTGATCTGGATCCAACCATCGCGGTCGGTATCGAGGCGGCCAAACGCCTCGCTGAGCTGCTTGACAACGACACACGCGCGCACGAAGCGGTCGAACGAGATTCCAGGAGCTGGGGCACCGCGACCAGCTGCTTGGTTAGCTTTGACGTCTACCCCAAAGGGTAGTCTTATGAGTTCGGTAGTTCAAATTGAATGAGAAGAAACAGTCACCATATTTCTTCTGGAGAAGGTCGAGTAGCTGCGGGGAGAGGTTGTACCCGAATTGGGCGAGGGCATCGCGTAGCTCGGCGCCATCGATGGATCCGGAGCGATCGCGGTCGAAGTGCCTGAAGACGTTTTGCCAGTCCTATCCGTACTGCCTTAGTCGATCGGTCGGTGATATCACCGCCAAAATCCTAACCTTGATGTACTTCCAAAGACCCGAAAACTGTAAACATGTCAGCTAGACTTCTGACGAGCACGAATGGGCCGTGTACGCACCTCATTGAATCCAATGGTACCACTCCGATCAGTGTCCTACAACAAGACATTTCTTATAGGCTTTCTGTTAGACATTTTGACTCGAAACATACGAAAATCGTCATCAATAGTTTGACGGTGTCAAGATCGAAAGCTAGTCGGACGGTCGTGTGAGCGCTACTTGAACAACCATAAAGTACAATACTCACGAGTCCAATCGCCATTGATTAGAGCGCGCTCTAAAAGTCGCCGTCAGCTCCACGAACGCCACGCAAGACCACGCCAGAACGTACCAAGCTCCGATGCAGTAATCGCTCCAGATCGATCCGTGTCCACCGTTGAGAACCAGTTCCACAACCTAAGCGAGTGACGTGAGCAACACGAGGAAACCGTTAGTGAACGATAAGACGCACTGCGGATCAGCGCCGGCAGGGGGACCACGAGCTCCACCCGGAGGGGCGAAACCTCCACCGTATGTCTATTAGTGTCGAAAGGCGTTCGATCCGTCAGCCACCGCTCATGAATTAAGAGGATGAGAGGTGAAGTGTTGCTCGAACTTAACGCCACAGAGCAAATCGACGACATCCGGACGGGCAGAACATAAGAAAATACAAGAAGGGACGTCCCGCACGGAGAAAGAAAGAGTTAGACTCACCGGTCCACCGCCATATCCTCCGGGAGGGGGAGGAGCGCCATATCCACCGCCGGGCGGGGCACCATATCCTCCTGCACCGTATCCCTACAAGGTAGCAGCCGTTTCGTTAGCATTCATCATCTCGAGATCCTCCAACGCAGACTAGACTTACGCCGCCGTACGACATATTAGCTTCTTGTGACCGAAGTGGGAAGCGAATTGAGATAGTTGAGAGAGAGAAAAGACGAGACAAAAGCACACACCCGAACCAAGGTGATGGTGGATGGCTTTTAAGTCTCGGTATGCTGAGACTCGGGCACAGCTCCCCTAAATGGACAAGAACAAATAATGACAAGATAAGATGAGATTTTGCACCGCTCACGTCAGTGGCTATGTCAGATAGCCCAGGTTCTAGTCTCGGCGATCCATCCTCTTACGGAAGCTCATCCGTATTAGGATGACCTACCGTGAGAGTCTGGGAACGTTCCAACTTCCAACGGGTTCAACGGGAGTGGATTTCTCGACGCTTAGGTAAGCTTTTTGGGCCTCTCGTCATGCTCTTCACTCGCGTCGATATCTCGCGTCCTACAGCCGTTATCGTGTCTGTATGCATACATATCACTTGTAATACAATTTTTTATCACTCTCTACAAGACTACACAACTCCAAGCCTGATTTCAAACTGCCAACTATATTTCCAGAGTGTACCTTCTCTGCACAGCGGCAAACTCAACGGTCACGTATGGGTGTTGACGTTGTTCAGTGGTTCAGCGCAGGCGCAGGCGGTCCTCCAGGTGGAATCGAGCGGCTGTTGACAGACTTAAATAGATTGTAGCAGGGTTGGAACACATCGCCTGTCGCATTTTTCAGGGCATCATCTCTGCTTATATATGAGTTAGTCCGGTAACGAGTGGATAGTAATTTCGTCTACTTACCCAGTTGAGCACTCACAACCTCCCTGAACCACCTGCAGCGACAATACGACTTGAAAGAGCTCGCACCAGACATGACAGCGCGGTATATGCTTCAATGCTGGGATTCCCCCACCTCTCGCCCATCTCTAACATCCCAGCGCCCACATTGACGTGTTTCTCTAGGTTGCGGCTGTTCTTGAGGTCAAGGGGTGTGTGTATGGGCACGTCCGGGTCAGCGCAGAAGGTGAATAGAGTGTGGAAAGAGAGATATCGATGTGAGTGAAGAGGATGTGCCCCTGTCTTCGCGCGATGAGAGGCCCAAAAAGCTTACCTAAGCGTCGAGAAATCCACGAACGCACACTCCCGTTGAACCCGTTGGAATGTTCCCAGACTCTCACGGTAGGTCAACCTAATACGGATGAGCTTCCGTAAGAGGATGGATCGCCGAGACTACCCAGGTTCAATCCGGTGCGTCGCGTCATCGCCACGACCACGCATACCTGTGGCACTGCCAATGGAAGGCGCTGGAAGGAGCAGAAGCATTGCCGACGGAGTAAACGGGACGGGGTATCGCACTAGTGGAATGAAGGATTGGGTTGGCGAAGTTGTAGACTCAAAATTTCTGAGTAAGTACTTACTACACAGTAGAACGAAAATTCAGCGGAGCTAAAATAAAGTTCGCAAGAACGATAGGTGCACTAGTACTAGCACATATATATTTCTTTGTGTAGCCGAACAGACGCCCGAGATGAAAGAGATCAATGAGACATCGAATTCCCAAAGACATCGAGAAGGCAAATATCCAGGTTTGAGGAGAATTTTTGGGCGTCGCTCGTGAAGCGCGCTTAAAATTCCTGGAACACAAAGATGAGAAGGCGTGAAAAAACAGGAGGCTGAGAGAAGCCGCCCGCAGGAATCGGGGACAAAGCTTAGCAAAGCGACATCCAAACTATCGAGCGTTCCCGACAAGTCGAGGGACTCAAACTCCATTTGAAGGGTCCGAGAAGAACTCCAAAAAAACAAGGAAGACACTATGGGTGAAGAGCCAGGTGGGTGGGCGGACAAAAATAAAGCAATTGTCGAACGAAGGACTAAGGTAAAGAAATTGGCAGGACCTCTTTTTCGCCCGTTCTGCAGCCTTACCAACTACCACTCTGGCGCGTAGCTGTCAAGGCCATCGAATGTGGAAGAAAGTCTCCCGCGTCGTGGCTTGCAAAGCCCCTGGCCAAACGTGTTTGACATGATTCGCGGGGACTAGATTTCGGGGTAGCAGACTGTTTTTTAACAAGTTTAGTCGTTGGTCTTCGGCAGAAATAATGAAAGCACAGCTGATAGAGTTAGAGGCTCAGAAGCAGTGCCCCGTGGCCTGTGGAATTGCCATTATTACATGCACTTCGGAGGTGTCGATTAGACGTCGAATGAAGGGTCGCAATCGCGATATTCCAAGTATTAGACGCCCGTAGTTCTCTAACAGCTATCCGCTTCCGCAGAAAAATGTACACGTTTGTTGAATTCCTGAACAACGATGCGATGCGATGCGATGCGACGAAAGTAATAGATACAGTAAAAAACATCTGCTCGACCGCCTCATCTCTTCCATACCCCTTATCCCATCCACACCAAACCTATACCTACCTAAGCACTGGCAATAACAACAGGCGGTAGCCCTGCCGGCTGTTTCTTCTTCCCATTTCCCGACCCAATACCCGTAGTCGCCTTCTTCTTCTTTGGTGCCGCTGCCATTGGCCCAGCTGTGGGCAGCTGTACACCAGGACCCATCGCAGAGAACACCACGCCCCCTGACGCCATGCCAGGTACTGTCGGCGTACCCGGTACACCAGGCCCAGGGATAGACATAGGCACGCCTCCAGCACCCACGCCCATCCCACCAACAACGCTGCCTGCGTCTCCAGCAGACTTGGCCGCAGCAGCAGCAGCAGCAGCCTTCTTCTTCGTCGTCGTCGTTGACGCGCCTGGCTTGTTGATGCCTCCGGTCGGAGTGATCTTCATCTGCGCCGGGTTTGGGCTGTCGTCTAGCAGGACCATGTCTGGCGGCGGGACCATCGAAATTGTCGGCAGCGGTGCTGGCGCCGTGCTCCCACCGGCGTACCCAGGTACATTCGTCGGTGGCAAGCCTCCCGGACCAGGCGGGGGAGGTGGCTGCGGAAGAAGCGTCGGCCCAGGCAAGGGGGGAATACCACCAAAGCCCATCCCCATCCCCATGGATGGTCCAGGGAGTGACGGCATCCCACCGCCCACCGCAATCGGCTGTGTCGCCGCCATGCGAATCGCGAAGCGGTTTTGGTAGTACGGCTTGAGCAGCCCAATCTGGTCCTCGACGTCTGCGTTGGTAAAGGGCACGAATGGCGGCGGGGGCGGGAACGGTGGGG